>VNJV01001295.1:0-34161 GCA_008042635.1 Drosophila nikananu | reverse complement strand
AAGATGCAGTTTCGAAATTGGCGCCACGGCACAACTTGCTTTGCCAACGGAAAAAAAACTGTCCTCGCGTCGGCGGAGTTAAATTTGCAGCTGCTAAGTGGGGTAAGTGGGGTGGTAGTGTTCAACATCGAGGTTTTTCTTAGCGATGTCTTCCGATGTTTTTCGACGATATTCGATGTTGTTATCAAATCACTCCCAAAATTCTGCTACGGTTTTCGCCGAAATTTCATTCTGTTACGGTTTGAATTCCGCCTATAAGCTCTGTTACACCAACAAAATGTGTGCTAATTCCACCGACAAGATTCTGATTTCACCAACAAAATTCTGTTAATCCACAGACACTGAGAGGCATAACAGCAAATTCTGTTAAAATGATAGTCTGTTACCTCTGAAATTAGCTATTTCCCGTCAAAATTTAGCAAGTTTGAAGCTGCTTTTTAGTGGTGCTGACCGATGTTTTCAACATCGAGGTTTTTCTTAGCGATGTCTTCCGATGGGTTTCGATATTTTTTGTCGATACGTAAAACAACCCCAATTCAAGTGCCCATCTGGCACAGTTTTCTGTCCTATCGATAGTTCTGGCAGAAGAGTGGCATCACCGTCGTTTGGTCTCAAAATTTCTACATTTAGTTATTTTCGTATTTGTTTTGTTTTATACTTCTTAAGAAAGATGGACGAAAAGGAATCGGGCGTGGAGGCGTTTGCGCCAGGTAAGTGTGCAAAAAATACCTAAAGAGCTCACTTGAAAGATTCATCCCTTGTTCATAGAAACCATACAGATAATGGACGAGGATGCTGCCGCAGCGGCGGCCGTTGATTCTGATGTGTCGCCCAGCAAGAAAGTGTTGATTTCTGTGGAGGAGGCACCGGATGAGAATAAGGAAGTCCTGGGGATGCAAGAGGATGAGCTTATCTCGCAGGAGACGCTGCGTGCCTCGCCCATTCAGTGGCCGGAGCGCTGTGAGTGTAGAAAACGTGACCGCTTTCGCACTTTGGCGCCATGTTTATCGTTCTTTCTCGTTTCAAGTCCCTGGAATGGAGGAGTTCCTTACCATGAGCGACACTCCCATCTACACGCCCACCATGGATCGTAGCAATAATCTAACCACCGAAGACATAGCTCAAATGAATCGTAAGAAGAGACATGTGCTGGTGCTTGATATGAAATGTCTAAAATACTTGTTATTTTTTACGCAGAGTTGTCGCAACTGGAGCCCGATCAGTTGGTGGAGAAAATCAAGTCGCTGCAGGACGAGATTTACCAGCTGGGACTGCGTGAGGCCAAGGAAATGACCCGCGGCAAGCTGCTGGGCATCTTTGACCGTGACCAGCTGCCCAAGCGTCAGCCGTAGCAGGACCTTGCCCCTAAAGACTTAGTAATAGTTTTAGTGTAAATAAACGTTTGGCGTTTTCTAGTATGTAATCAGAAAAGAAACAAGGAACCAAAACGAATGACAGAACCAGTAACTAACGTTTATTTTGTCCATTAAAGCATTTTGCGGGTCCTACGGATACACATGCGAGGAGGAGTCGTGATGGAGGAGCGGAAAGGCACGGTTTGTCGGGCGATTCTCTAACGCAACAAGAAACTTTGTGGGGGATGTATGTATATATATATATTTTGCTCCTGCTATCCTTGCTACTCCTGCCACTGCATCCCGAATCGTTGCTCAAATGTGATCCTATTGTACACCCCTGCATCGGCTAGCTGCATCGGATCGGTGTAATAGGCAAAGCGCCGTATGTCTAGCATCGCCACATCGAACATCTGCTTCCAGCTGGTCAAATCCGTGACGCTCATGTGGATTGGCAGCTGCGGATCCGGTATATCGATGGCTGCCTGTAGCCGGTCAAAGGCCTCCGCTATGGGTCCCACCGACAGATTCACCCAGTATTCGGCCGGAAACCGCTTATTCTCGCAGAACGGCGCCCCCTTGCGCATGATGAAGACCAGCATGAGGATTTCGTACCGCTCAGAACTCTCGTAGAAGCGCTTGGTGCGTGTCTTTTCCACGAAATCGATGAGCAGGATCAGCGGCGTGTAGTTTTGCAGGTGCATGAGCAGCTCCCTATCCGTCCACAAGTAACGCCCACCTGTGCCCACACCTCCGCTTCCCTTCATGCTAAGCATGCTCATGTGACCAGGGAGTTGGTGATGTTGTTGGTGGAGCTGCTGCGGTGGCTGTTGCTGTTGCTGCTGCTGATGCTGCTGCTGCTGATGCTGCTGCTGGTGCTGCTGTTGCTGGAGCTGCTGCTGATGATGAATGCCTGCAGCGGCTGTGACTGATGCTACTGGTACTGGTGCTCCGCTACTCGTTGCCACCTGGTTGGGCATGGCGACCACAATACCCGTCTGTCTCTGGCACCCAATCTCCTCGACCATGTGCTGTCCTCTGCTGCAAGGGTGACGAAATTCAATTAAGGCAAGTTGCCCAGTAGCCAGTAGTCGTAACTAGGCCAAGGTCGGCTCGCGGAAGGTGGTGGGTGTTTTTACTTGTTGCAAATGCCAATGCAAATGCAATCAACTTACGGCGGAAATTAGATGAGCAATGAGCGGGAACCTGGCGCGGGCTGGGCGGTAGGTGGCGGCACTTCAGGCTGTAGCTATGGTTATACTTTTAAGCTATTGGCTTGGCAGTTTTTCCAGCAGCTACTGCTGCTGCTGCGAGGGCCGTGTGTGTCCTGGACGATTGTTGCCACGCAAGTGCCAGTTCACAGCAGCTCGTCACCATTCGGGCTACTCACGGGCGTTACTCGGCTTACTCGGGACTCGGACTCGGCTCCCAGTTTGGCAATGAACTTATTGGATGCGGCTCGCTCTGGCCTGCACTTGGCAGATTGGCTTAGCTTGGCAACAAGCAACAAGAAAAACTGGTGAATTGTTGACGAAAAAACCTTTTATATAAAAAAGGCAAAAACTACAAATTGTAACAAATATTATAATAAATTATAAGGAAAAAGCATCTGAAAGTATACGAAATAAAAATAAGTATCCTTAAATTTTTCTTTCGTTAAATGTAAGAATATCAATATTTCAAGTCCTCGACCGAATTAAAAGGATTAATTATAATAACATATTTTTCGGAATTTTAATTTATTTATATTTAAAGTTAATTGATTTACAGCTTTATTGCGAAATGCTCGATTTTGAAATGAAATATACAATAATTGTGGAATAATCATAATAGAACTTCAAAAATATGTATTTTCCGAAAATAAAAAATTTTTTATACTGACTGTTCTGCTCACACTAAATAACAAACGTATACAAAGGTAAGCGCCTATGGGCTATAACATATTTTTTATATTAAGAGATAGAAAAAAAATAAAACATATACATCTACCTATACATATAGGGATAGACTTAGCACTCTAACTTTGCCAGCCGGCTATCGAACTCGGCCTTGTGCTCGTTCTTGAGAAAGCGCCGCATCCCGACAAATAGATAGCGCAGCTGGGGACCCACAAGCGCCTCGAGGAGCACCCGCATCAGCTGCTCGAAGCTCTCTTCGCTACCCTTCTTGTATTCGATCAGAGCCTTGCCAAAGTCCCGGAACTGTTCATGGCTAACCCGGCTGCGAACCTGTGGTAAACACATATTTTTAATTTTAGAAAATGTATACAAAATAGATTTCCCAGATTACCTCCCGCAAAAAGTCCGCTCTGTCTTCGGGCGCCACCTTCACTTGAGAACTAACAGGTTTTGGCTCCGTTTTGACCTTGATGGGGGAATGTATGATATGAGAAAAATAACGCGCTCAATGGCATATCAGAAATATCGTACATATTGAAAAATCTTGAAATTAATTAAATTTTTTCCCGTACCTTGATGTTCTCCACCAGCTTGTAGCGTTTTTTGGGTGCCTGAAATATACTGCCCCCCGTCTCCGGCGGCGTGGGCGAACTGCGCTCTCGCTTGTGGATCTTTACCAGGCCACTTTTGCCGCTGCCGTTGCTGTCCGAGCAGCAGTTGAAATCGATACTCTGGTCAGGGAAATAAATAAATAAATAAAGGATAAGTAAATTAAAGCCCGATACTCACCGAGACATTCGAGTCGAGACGGCTAATAAAATCCATGGCATTGGGTGTCGCTGCTCCGCCTGTTCCCAGCTTTCGTCCAACTGCCTGGGCATAGTCATCGGGCGTCCACGTCTTGATGGAATTGGCCATCTCCACTTTCCTAAAGGGAAAATAATTAACTCAAGTAGCGGTTTGCTATTTCTCTTTCTCTTCTTTATAAATACATACATTGCCGTTTCGTTGGCTGCCTTAAAGGAAGAACTTGAGCCCGGCTCTCTCTTGATCTTGGGAATAATGCCCAAGGGCTCATCCTCCTCCGGCTTGCAAACCGTCAGCAAAGGTGGCTCCGACTCGCGTTCATCTGGCTGCTTCATCTGGATTTAAGGAGAAAAAAGGAGTGATAAAGAGAGAGAAATAAGAGGAGATCCTCCTACTCACTGTGGCCTCGGCATTCTTGAAGAACTGACGCAGCTCCCGGACAATGGGACCGAAGGGCGAACACTGCGGCCGATCGCCCAGGTGACCACGTATCCATTTGGACAGCTGCTGCACCTGCGATTGGGGATATTGAATATATTTTTTGAAGAAAATAAACTTGTTAAATTTCTTAAATTAGCCAAAAAAGGCATTAATTGTATTTTTTTGTGAGGTTAACAAGCTAGCATTTGTGGGTCTACAAATTAAAAAATATAGTTGTTTTTTTGTTTACTATGTATCGTCATTCCTACCTGAGAAGCGTCTTTGAAGCGCGAATCGCATAGCAGAATGGCGCCATAGTCGTTCCGATGACGGATCACTCTCCCGATGGCCTGGTTGACGGCCCGCGTGGCATCCAGATTATACCATTCCTGGCCGCTCAGTAGCTGGTTTTCGCGCGTACGATTTGCCTCCAGGTAGCGTCGTTTTAGTATCACCTTGGGATCTTTCAGTGGCGGAAAGGGCAGACCTGTAATGATGACGGCACGCCCGTTGCGATCGGCAAAGTCCAGACCCTCAGATACCTTGCCGCGGCAAACGGCCATGAAGACGGCTCCCTTGGAGTCGCGTATGGCTTGATAGAACTCCTCCATGGTGCTGGTGAACTGATCCTTGCCCCGCGGCTCTAGAAATATGGGTTTCCTGGCCGCAATGTCCGCCCACAGACCACTTGCCTGCCAAGAATCTACGCACTTGTTGAGCATGGGATACGAGGGGAAGAAGACCAGTAGGCCGTCGGGAACGATGCGCGACACATTCAAAATAGTCTGGCCCAGGGAGCTAATGTACTTAGGATTGTCCCTGGAAAAAAACACATTGTTATGAGATGTTACGGGAAGCATTGAAGACTTTAAAAGCTCACCGATTGGTATAGTTAGATATGAGCTGCTGGCGATCGGGACCGGTGCCAATGATCTTGACATACACCTGAGATTGATCGACTATATGCGGATTCTCCAGATGCTGGGCCACCGGAATTGCCAGCTCGGCGATCAGCGGCTTGAGCGGTGCCAGGGTGCCGCTGGTGAGGATCACGCTGCGCACTTGGGTATTGAGCAGCTGTTCCATGCCAAAACCAGGATTGAAACACCAGAAATTTACAATTTTGGCCTGCTTAGCGCTGCTACTGGCCAGTGTGCCCTTGCTGAGCCAGCCCCCCTGCTGTGGCTTGTTTCCGGGCTTACCCTGCCCCTGCTGTCCTTGCTGCTTGGTCTCCTCCAGCTGGACATGTACCTTGAAGCTGGCATACACCTTGCTCATCACATCCTCTTTGTTGGCAAATACGATGGTGAGAAGATCGCTAAGCAGGGTGAAGGTGCCGCCTTTCCTAATGCTCATCTGCTGCGAGGCCACCATCAGATACTGTACGAGCTTGTCCAGCAACGACACTATGGTGGCAACATTGCCATAGCTGAACTGGAGGAGGAGCTTTTAAGAGGAAGGAAAGGAGCAGGAATGAGACTGTGCCACTTACATTTGCCTTTCCCAGCAGCTCGTACATCATGTTGGCCGGATAGGTGGTGCCCTCGGTTACATTGTCCACCACCACGGCATCGATTGCCTTTTCTAGCTCCAGCAGCATCTCCTTAAGCAGCGTCAGATCGTCCAGCGTAAAATCCTTGGGCTCATCGGCGCCCATATCCTGGGACTCACCACTAGTGAAGATCTTCATGATGTGGGTGATGTCTTCAATGGCCATGGCTACGTCCGAAGAGCGAATCTGCACAGAGGCGGACTCTTCGCAGATCTTCTCAATATTGTGTGCCTCGTCAAGGATTACAATCGTGTTGCCTAGCTCGATCTTGTTGGCCTTTCGTGCCTTGGGATCCAGCAGATAGTTGTACGGCATAAAGGTAATGTCGGCCTGGGCCACCAACTCCTTAGATGCAAAGTACGGACACATCTTGAGGCGCTGACCGACCTTCACAAGATCCTCGATGTCCATAATGCTCGGACCGCGAAAGTCCGGATGATCCTTCTTAGACTCGACGCGCAGCTGGAACGTGCAGTTCTTGGAGTGGACGCGCAGCTTGCACATATTCGTCTTGTTGGAGTTCCCCTGCTCACGCATCACCTCCGGATGGATGCACAACTGGTCGCGGGAGCCCAACACCACAGACCGCATGTTGGCATACGCCGTCCTCTTCAGCTCCCGCATCGCCTGCGTCAGTTGGGAGTGAGTCCGGGACGCGTAGATCACCTTGGGCACGCCCCAATTGTTGATCTTGCCCACGGTCCTTGCCAGATCCGAAAGCTCAACGCCTGCCCCCGCTTCCGATCCATTGTCGCCCTTATTCAGCTTGAGCATCTGCTGCTGATGCTCAGACTGGCGGGTGCGAATCCAGGCCAGTGAGGAGCAGAGCAGACTCAGCGTCTTGCCGGTGCCAGTGGGTGACTCGAGCACGCCGTTTGTGCCGTCGCGCAAGCACTGGATCACCTTCTCCATGTACGCGCGCTGCACCGGGTACGGTTCGAAGGGGAAATGCACCGGGATGCCGGCGATTAGGCTTTCCGGCATTTTGAGTTCGGTGCTTTATTTACAAGTGATTTGTTGTCGTCGTTCCGATTTTTATTTGCGCGCCAAAGCTGAACATGTGATTATCGTCGATAAACAGCTGTTTCGTCAGTTCTGTCACGGTTTAAGTGCGAAAATAGCTGTTTCGGCGAAAAGAAAAATTTTAGATCTAATAATTTAAGAAAAAAACGTTAAATAGATTTACATTTTTTTGTTGCTTAAATATTGCAGTATTTAGAGTAACTCGTACATTTTCCTTTTTTTTTATTGTACTTGTAAAGATTAATAGCTCTATCGTCGAGAGTTTCTGCCAGAGAAAATGTGTTAAATGGTATATACCAGACTGAGCTTGAAGTTAAAGAATCTATAAAATATATGTCGTCGTTGCGAAGGAGTTGCCTTTAAACGGCTACTCCACCTTGGACCCAAATAGGAAAGGGCAGACTATTCCGTGGTAGTAGGCTCGTTTTATTCTGTAAGATTCAAGTTTGTAACAATAGCATTTATCTTAAGTCTAGCTCACCGCAGTGTGTCCTCCAAACTTTCGCACGACAATAAAATGCTAAGTTTTTCCCGGCTATTTACATTTCAATGGCGATTAAAAATAGAGTGCCCGCACACATTTGAACATATCACAATCGGACAAATCACAATACAAGTTGACATAAAAATACTGACTATCGATTACAATGATCGATCCGCGACAATATATATTTTTGTACAGTTAAAATATGTGGATTATTAGTATATTCGCTTGGCATATTTAAAATAGCTATAAAATAATTAAGGCTGCAGCACTAACCGATATGAAAAATCGATTCCAGGGCTTAGCACAGCTAAAAAGACGTCAGAGAAACCGCTCTAATTATCTTTTATTGCCATGAATTGACGTTGTACATGCACGTTCTGGCTTAATTGTTATTATTGACAATTTATCAAAATTTTAACCGATTAGTCAAATAGACATATCGACGTCTCTAGACAGTCCAGCAGATCGAGCCACTGCCAGCACTGAGCTGTCGGATATTTTAAGGAATATCATATCGATATTTTTTTTTATTAAAATCAAATTAATAATAAATAAAATATCTCTTAAAAATACAAAGATATTTCATACTTATTTTATTATTTTTTTTTTTTATATATTTTAGGTAGGAAAACCAGCTAAATTAAAAAGAGAAATCATTGCGATTCGATGTACTACAGTGAAAGAAAAAGAAACAATTATATGGAAAAAATAATGAAAACTTAAAAATCTTAATTGTTCTTTAACTTTTTAATAATATCCTGAGAACTGAAGTTTGGACGAAAGTTTGACAAAACATCAGTTTTTGTTTCCATTATTAATCGTAAAACAAAATAAAAAAAAGCTTTGAAATCCTTATTATTGTTGTTATTTAGAGTTTTTATATTTCATTGAAAATATATGTATATTATAAGGAATACCGAAAAAGCTTATTGTGTTCATTTGTTTCACATAAATAAAGTCATAAAATTATGTTTTTTTATTTATTACAACATCTAACGATGTACCATATTTCTTTCAATCTATTTTATGCCGATGTTGTATTTTGAAAACATCAACGACCATCGACATCGATGTTTTGGTTCGATCTTGTATCACTAGGGCGGTCAAAAAATATATGTTTGTCATCAAAATAAGGCCTTTGCATTCATAGGCTTTCATGTAATTCATGTAGTCTTGACAAAAAATATCAAATATATCGCCATTTCGATATTTGGAAAACCAATGATGATAATATCATCCCTAGAAAAACATCGATACAGATATTTACCAACCAGCACCAGCTCAAACTGTTTTTTTTAGTTGAATCGAACGGTTGTCCGGAGCAGCCGAGAAGAAGAGGAATACGAAGAAGAAGAGCACAGCCGGAACGCAGGCGTGTGTGTGTAAGCAGCCCCCACCAATACTAGGCGAGCGAGCGACTGTGGACGACGACAACACGACGGCCGTCCCATTGTTGTTGTTGCGGTGGCGGGCGGTCGGACGTTCCGTCGTTCGGATAGGTCGCTACGACCGTTAGTCGCGTCGTCGGTCGTTCTCGCGCACCTTAAGCAGAGCCACATACACGTAGTAATCCGCGCTGCCCCGCTCCGTTAGTCGTTCTCTCTTGCTCTCCGCTTGCTCGCTCTCTCCACTGCTCCCCGACCCCCTTCCTTTCGTGTGTCTGTGTTCTCGCTCGCTCGCGGTGGTGATAAATTTTTTTTGTTGGCACAAAGTAAAAATATAACAGAATAAAAAATCGTGGCGCGGATAGAAGCTAATCGAAAATTATTGCAAGTATTGGCGATTTCAGAGGAGTAAGAGGAGCGAGAGCACCTACCGCCGCCACTCTGCTGTGCCTTTTTTGTTCTCGTTTATATTTTTTTGTTTTGCGTTCGTTGGTTGTTTGTGATTTTTTTTATCGCAGAGGCATTTGTTGTTTGGTTAATTTGCAGCTTGTGTGAGTGCTTTCCGAAACTCTCACTCGAAGTACTGCCAGATGAGAGATGCTGCTGGTCCGCCAACTCGCGTTCGTGTGTGTGCCCATCCAGTGCATAGTTGAGTGCAGAGAGTTACTAAAAATTAAAAGAGAGCTTTTAACTGTGTGATTGTTATTTTTGTCCCAAGATGGGCTTATCCGGTGAATTGCAGCGAATCACATAAATGCATAAATTGTGCATGCGATCTGCAGTTTAAAATTCGAAAGCTTTGGCGGCTACGCATGCGGTTAATCGATGAGCCGGCGGCAGCAACTCTGGCGATAGACGATATGCGGCAGCGATGGCACAGTTTTAATCCCAGCATTATTCTCACATGCAATTAAGATCAGCCAAATGTGCCTTTCTCAAATGTATTGCACCGCCCGTGGCCCCTATCCTCCCCTATGTGCGAATGCAATAACTTTATAAGTGGTGTGTTTATCGCCTCGCACTTTTGGCAAGCACTGGCAACCCTGGTACTGCGGCTGCATAAGTGAATTCCGACGAAGAGCCGTGTCATTATAACTATCGCCCCCTTTGACTTGCCCAACCTACGGCGCGATTAATTGGCCACAAAAACCGAAAGCGGCGGTCGCCCTAAATCATATCTTTTGAGTGTATGTGTATGTCTGTGTTTGGATTGCTAGCGTCGAACACAATAGGGCAACTGCCTCCGCCACCCTCTCGCCCCACCACTGTGCGAGTGGCTCCCACACTGCCGCATAGAGTTGCCAGACCCTTCCACAACAATTGCTTAACTCAAACTTTGTGTTATCAAATCGAGTTACACACACTCACACATTTAGTTCGTGTGTTGGATCTTCAGTGGGGATGTGGAGCCAGCTCCACCTGTGTGCTCCCGTTGACCATCTGGCAGCCTTGCTCCTCGTGTGTGTGCGTGTGTTTGCGCTCTTATTCAAATAGAAATTGAATGATTTGCACTCGAATCCCGTCAATTACCGCCCGCAGCGTTAACAGAGATAACGCGATATAACTAGACAGTGGTTTGTGGCAGCACCGGCAGCTATTAGTCGCGCGTTAAAGAAAGGGGAACATTGAAGGCGTGTTGTATTAGAGATTGGCGTTTTGGCGATCGTACCTCCCGGCTTTGGGTTATGTACATATCTTCCTCGCTCTTTTGGCCCGTGAATCCTCTTGCTAGGCTGTCAGAGATGCGTAGGTCGTGAACACACGATCGTGAGCGACGGGTCGGAGGCGGCATTGTGTAATCTCTTTATTTTTGTGTACCACCTGGACACTGAGACACCTGGACACCAAGAGGTCAACGCGATCTCAAATAGTTTTTTTTTATTAAAGATTAGCAAGATTTTCCAGAAAAAGAAGGCTTTTGTCAGGGGCAGAAAAGGATAGAAATGCTGAGCGGGGGAAAGTGATTGATAAAGGTTTTTACCATACACTGGAAAATATAGTAGTTTTATTTTTTTTGCTTGCGGTTACACAATTATAACTTAACCTTAATAGCGAAGTTTATTTTCTCAAAAATGTTTAG
Organism: Drosophila nikananu; assembly: GCA_008042635.1. NCBI lineage: Eukaryota > Metazoa > Arthropoda > Insecta > Diptera > Drosophilidae > Drosophila > Drosophila nikananu. The sequence continues at coordinate 23,154 of VNJV01001295.1, read as the reverse complement.
TTAAAGTCTAATTTATTATTTTTTAAAAATATCGTATCGATGATATTTTTTTTATCAATGTTAATGATGCTACGATTCTAAATATCACATTAAAATTTCGATATATTTGATATTTTTTGTTTAATAAAATTTTGACAATAAGTTTCTTATTACAAATAATTTTGATATTTTATCAACAACCCGAAAAGTAGCCTAACAAAGTACAACTAATTTTTTAAGAACTTCAAGCTTAAATAAGCTAATATCCAATTTTTGCTGGTAATTATTGTGCTTACTCACGACCTACGATGCCTACCTGGACCCCAATTCATGCGGTCATCTCTAGACCAACGCCAACGGAGCGTACTAGCTGGCGTCGAATGAATCATGGTTGAAATATATAAGGTGGTCTCAAGAGCTTTGTTGGGTACGAAACATAAAATATTTGTAGAGACAAGAGCTAGAAAGAGAAAAGAAGCAAACCACAGTCCTAAAAGAGAGCAGATCTCGTGAAGATACACCTAATAGTTGTTAAACCATGAAGTGAATGACTCCGTAGTGGGGCATCGAGCGTGAGCAGCAGGGGAAGAGGAACAGATAGAGATAGAGCAGCAGAAGTACACAAAGCCGAAGCCGAAGGTGGAAGAGTAAAATAAGGGCGAAAATTAGAGGAGAGGAAGTGAAGAGAAGTGAATTGGAGTGGATTTGGATTTGTGTCAAAGTGTTTTCGTGTCCCCCATAAATATGCAAAAACATCTCGAGCACCAAACAACTTACGGACCCCCTGGGATTTTATTGTTTAATTAGCACATGCTGCATTTCGTTCAGTGTGGGTGTGTGCGTATGTGGGAATGTTAGTGATTACGCAGCTTGCTATTCAGTATAAAGCGTACATGAATATGTTTTTCGCTTAATCGATTGATTGACACACACTGCGTATGCGCAACGTTTGATAATATATTTTATTTATCGAAAGACAAGTTGCAGCCCCGTTTCATTACCATTGTGATCCGTTTTTTTTCACTCGTTTCAGTGCAGTTCATCGTTGTTGTTGTTTGTTATCCAGTCCAAATGTCAGCTGTTTCACGCAACATGTACCATAAAAGCGGAACAGCGAAGCGCAGAAAAAGAGCTAACCGATCAAGCCCAGGACAGAAGCTGCAAAAGCAAGAGAGAGAGCGCTGTTAACAAAGTAAAAAAAAAAAAAAATCAATGAACATACATATACCTAGGCGCTATACCAACAACAAATACCATAGAAAAAGCAACAATAAGCATTAAAGAACAGGAAAAAGAAGGTAGGGAGCCTAGCTCCTAAGAGATCGACAAAGAAAGTGCAGTTGAGCTTAGTAAAGAGCGACAGAGAGAGGAGAATCAACCACAAGGTAAGAGTCTATAACAAAACTTTTTTAGAAATTGATTAAATGTAACTAAATTATAAAGTTGTTTTACATTAAAGTGAAAATTGACCTTAAAACTCTACAACAATCCCTATTTTCTTGATCTAGCCGTGTCTGGTAGAATAAAAAAATTTTCAAATTTTTTCGACATTTTTAATGGGTTTAATTTTTTTTCCTTATTTTCATTTTTATTATTAAGTTATTTGCCATAACATAAAATCAGTCTAGTTGAATCATTCCGGTATGATTTCGTAATTTTGAATTTACAATTATGGAAGCAAGAACATTTACTTAATATTGTATATTTATTTAAATTATTATTATATTATTTGTGTTTTAATTATACAATACAACACTATTACTTCTGTAAAATTACTACATATTTAGATGTGCTCGAATATAGTGGATATGATGCTTAGAAATAATAATCAGAAAAAAAAAAAAAATCTATTTCTGGTATCTTTTGCTTCTCAATCCCATTTTTTAGAATTTGAATCTCTGGAACTCCTATTATATTTCCAGAGTAATCTTTCAAGAATCCATTGATTAATTAATAAGTAGAGCTAAACCTAATTAGAATCTAGCGAGATTGTAGCTAATACTAACTACTTTACTGGTTTTAAGTATTTTGTTTTAGTTTTTTAGTAGTTCTTACACATAACAGCCAATTTGGCCCCGAAAACATTCATAGTAAGGAAGGGCTTAACATGTTTAATATTGGTACTAGAAATTATTCAATTCCATTTAAATACTAATAGTAATCACCTCTTTTTTACTTTTTTAAGCTTAAAACAAGAGCAAAAGCTTCTTGAAACAGGGCCTAGTCTTAGGTCTGAGACAAGATCAGGGGAGGCAAGAGAGCGCAGAACAGAGGCAGTGGGTCGTTCAGCTTAGTCGGAGGAGGATCCCCCCGCCATGACAATCATACTCTTCCTGGTGGACACTTCGTCGTCCATGTGCCAGAAGGCGTATGTGAACGGGGTGCAAAAGACGTATCTGGACATTGCCAAGGGCGCTGTGGAGACGTTCCTCAAGTATCGCCAACGGACACAGGACTGCCTGGGCGATCGTTACATGCTGCTCACGTTCGAGGAGCCTCCAGCCAATGTGAAGGCCGGCTGGAAGGAGAATCATGCCACTTTCATGAACGAACTTAAGAACCTGCAGAGTCATGGCCTCACCTCTATGGGCGAATCGCTGCGCAACGCCTTTGATCTGCTCAATCTGAATCGAATGCAGTCGGGCATCGATACGTACGGCCAGGGCCGGTGTCCCTTCTATCTGGAGCCCTCGGTCATCATTGTGATTACGGACGGCGGCAGATACTCTTACCGCAACGGTGTTCATCAAGAGATCATACTGCCGCTGAGCAACCAAATACCAGGAACCAAGTTCACCAAGGAACCGTTTCGCTGGGACCAGCGTCTCTTCTCCCTGGTCCTTCGGATGCCCGGCAACAAGATTGACGAGCGGGTGGACGGGAAGGTGCCGCACGATGACTCCCCAATCGAGCGGATGTGCGAGGTGACAGGCGGACGGTCCTATCGCGTCCGCAGCCACTATGTGCTTAACCAGTGCATCGAGAGTCTCGTGCAGAAGGTGCAGCCAGGTGTGGTATTGCAGTTTGAACCGCTTCTCCTGCCTAAGGAGACGCCGACGGCACAAGCTGTATCAAGTGGTAATGCCGGCGCCGGTGCCATTCAAGGTGCAGCTGGTGGAGGGGCTGGCGGAGCTGGTTCGGGCTCGGTAACGGCCACCTCTTCGTCCTCGACCACGTCCTCATCCTCCTCTTCGTCGGCGGTGACAACGTCGGGCGGAGCAGGGGGTGGATCAGCAGCAGGAGAAGCCATTACGGACATTGTCTTCCAGCCGGTAAAAAAGATGATCTACGTGCAAAAGCACATCACACAAAAGACCTTCCCCATCGGCTACTGGCCGCTCCCGGAACCCTATTGGCCGGACTCCAAAGCTATCACGCTGCCACCCCGTGACGCCCATCCCAAGCTGAAGATCCTTACTCCGGCAGTGGATGAACCGCAGCTGGTGCGCAGCTTCCCGGTGGACAAATACGAGATCGAGGGCTGTCCCCTTACGCTGCAGATCCTTAACAAGCGTGAGATGAATAAGTGCTGGCAGGTGATCGTGACAAATGGGATGCACGGCTTCGAGCTACCTTTTGGCTATCTGAAGGCCTCGCCGAACTTCACACAGGTTCACCTGTACGTCCTGGCCTACAACTACCCGGCGTTACTACCCCTCCTGCACGACCTCATCCACAAGTACAACATGAGTCCGCCGAACGACCTCATGTACAAGTTCAATGCCTACGTCCGCTCCATACCGCCATACTATTGCCCATTCCTGCGCAAGGCCCTAGTCAACATCAATGTGCCTTACCAGCTGTTGCAGTTCCTACTGCCGGAAAACGTGGATAACTACCTATCGCCCACCATTGCCAACCAGCTGAAGCACATCAAGAACACGGCCAAGCAGGACCAGGAGAACCTCTGCCTGAAGGTCTACAAGCAGCTGAAGCAGCCGAAGCCCCCCTATCGCCAGGTGGAGACCGCCAAGCTGTGCACGGGCGCCGCCCTGCGCCGGGATCTGGTGCGGCACCCGCTGCTGAGGGACACGTTTGCCAAGCTTCATGCCGAAATCGAGCCAGTAGAAAACTACACGATTGTGGTGCCGCAATTGACACATCAGCTGTCGGCGAAAACATATCGAAATCCGTTTGATATACCGCGACGGGACCTGATCGAGGAAATTGCCCGGATGCGCGAAACCTTTTTGCGACCCGCCTCGCTGGTGGCCAAGGATTCGGGCCATTGCCTGCCCATTGCCGAGATGGGCAACTACCAGGAGTACCTCAAGAACAAGGACAATCCGCTGCGCGAAATCGAGCCCACCAACGTGCGGCAGCACATGTTCGGCAATCCCTACAAAAAGGACAAGCACATGGTCATGGTGGACGAGGCGGATCTCAGCGATGTGGCGCCCATGAAGTCGCCCAATGGAAACGGGCCGGGCGGTGCGCCTCCACCGGGCTCTGGCTCTTCGGCTTCGGGTTCGCCCACAGGACCGGGACAATCGTCTCCATCTCCGGGCGGCCCGGGTGTGGGCCAAAGTACGTCCGGCCTAATGATGGGGGGCAATGGAGGCGGAGGCGGTGGTCTCTCCAAAAAGTTAGACAGCACGGCACGTGGACGCAAACGAAAAGCAGGACCTCTGCCGCGCGCCTTTGAATTCCGTCGCATGTCTACGGACTCGCGATCCGCCTGCTCCAGTCCCGTGCCTTCCCCAACGACGACGAGCAGCAGTGCCCCAGCGGGCGCACCGATACCCGGAGCCTTGCCATCGGGATTGGGATTGGGATGTGAGTCCTCGACGCCGGCCGACAACAGTCCCGGTTCCAGTTGCTTTGATGAGGACAGCAACAGCAGCTGCAGCAGCTCGACCAGCAGCAGCTTTGTTAGCTCCTCTTCCACGGCTTCGGAGCAGCGGGAGTCGCCAAACGACTCTGGCTTGTCGTTGGGGCACTCGGATCGCCTGAGCATCGGCTTTGATTTTAACGAGGAGGAGACCAGCGACCAGGACACGCCACTCAACGGTTATGTGCACAACTTTATCAATGGGATCAGCGAGGATGCGATGGGTGCCGTGGACACGGACGCGACGACGGAGGCCGCGACCAGTGCGAGTTCCAGTGCAGCGACGGCGGCGACGACGACGACTGCAACGTCGTGCTCTACTCCCGCCGCTGCCTTAGTGATCGCGCCTACAGAGCCTCCACAAGAAGCCACGCTAACCCCAGCGGTAGCGGGAGCGGCAACGACCAGCAATGGCAACGATGCCTCCTGTCCCGCCGTCATCGCCAGCAGCAGCGGCAGCGGAAATTTTGGAAGCGGAAGTAGCAGCAGCATTAGTTCCATCTCCTCGGGAGTGCTCTATGTCCCACTGAACGGCCTGACCACACATGCCGCCTACAGTAGCAATTCGGGCGGACTCAGTTCCTCGCCGCTGGATAGCCTAAGCTCCCTGAGCAGCTCAAGACCAGGCCTCCTGCCCTTGGCCAATGGCTACGGGCATGGCCATGGCGCAGTTGCCATTTCACCGCCCTCGCCACTATCGCCGCCCGCCAGCAGCAGCTCGACGTTGTCAGCTATATCCACCTCCAGCTCCAGCTCCGCCTTCAGTCACTTTAGCCACAATGACATCAACGATGCCTCCGAGATATCGCGCATTCTGCAGACTTGCCACAATGGCACTAGCTCTTCCTCCTCGGGAGCAGGAGCCAACAGCAGTAGCAGCAACAGCAGCGGCAGTAACAATTTAAATGGCAATGGCAGCAGCAGTGGCGGTAGCACCTCGTCTTCCGCGGACAGCGGCCTGACCGAAAATCACTACTCGCTGGGCGGCAACAGCTTCGATGCCTTGAAGCGAGTGGCGGGTGTAGGCGGGAATCCGCACTATTACTGGGCCAGTGGCCTCAATCATCACAACAACAGCAGCAGCGGCAGCAACACCAGCAATAATAGCAACAACCATCGCAGCCACAACAACAGCAGTCCCAGCAAGCTTATAGATTCTCCTGGAAGCGCAATCAAAAGCGGCAGCTGCGGCTCCTCGCCCACGCACAACAACGGCGGCGAGGTGAGTCCTCCGCCACCCCTGACCCTCAGCGAGGAGCAACGCGAGGCGGCCCGTCGCCACAACATTGACTTGCGTCTACAAATCTTTCGGGATATCCGTCGGCCCGGGCGTGACTATACCCAGCTGCTGGAGCACTTGAATCTGGTCAAAGGCGACCACGACATGCAGTCGGAATTTGTTGATATGTGTATTGGGGAGTCGTTGCGCTTCCGCCGGCATCGGATGGTGTGCAGCATCCAGGACTGGTGGGAGGAGAAGCAGCAGCCAACCCCGACTGTAACCGCTGTGGCCGAGCAGGCCGTCGCCAAGAGTTAACGATGGCTGATGTGGCATCACTGAGCCCACAGGGTCATCATCCAAGCCATCTGTCTGTGAGTGTGTCGGAGGAAAAGATCGTTGGAAAATCAAGGGGAGAGCTCGCTCCCGCTGTATATATTGTTGCCAGAGGACAGCCAGGGGTATTTTGGATGAGACACGGGGCTATAGCCACCACAAAATATTATATACACATACATATATACCAAACAAGAACGAACACAACCGAGATGAGAAACTAAACACAAAAAAATTGAGATAGAGAAAGAGGGAGTATCTAGGATCAGGAACAGGTCTTAGCCGCAGATAATTCTAATTAGGGACGATCTATTATTATGTATATGTAGGTAATCTAAGCTTAAGCTAAACTTTTCTAATGCGGAGAAAAACGTACGAATCCACAATATACACAGGATTTGTAGCCGCCGTTTCATTTATACATTTATAGTTATATACATAAATATATTTAAATGTAGGGTTACATTTTTTTTTCCGATCCTAGAGGTAAGTGTAGAGTTATATATATCGAAATGATCGATCTAAAGTGTAAATTGTGTAAAAGCCGCTAAGGGAGAGTTTTAGGAAAAAGCCCACACACATTTTAGCCAATTTTTGTTGGAAACCCAGAATAGGATGGCAGAATATGCCCTAAATAAATCTACATGCATATTTTTTATTTCATATTACAAATTTTAATACTTTATATTTATTGCGTAGTATTTTTTATCATCCTTTGGGCAGCCTCCCCAAATCTTCTCCATTTGTTTTGTTTAGCTCGATAATAGTTGTATATTTTTAATTAGATTCACAACACTCACACACACACGCAACAATGATGAGTAACAAATTAATAAAAGGGCGTACCGTTTGTTATATAAATACATTGCAAATTAGAAGACATATTAAAAATAATATAATATAAGATGAAAGTAATAACTAAAAGCTAATAAGTAAAAATTTTGCACTATTTTTTTACGTGTATATCTGTGTGTGCGTGTGTGTACGAGTGCGTAATGCAATACATAAATAATTAATTGAGTAATTGAGAGTAACAATTAACAAGGAAAAATAAAAAACACGTTTGCTAATATTAGCTAGGTGGCTGGCAGTGATTTTACGACTGCTTCAGGATTAATAATCAATTATGTACACTCGCAGAAAGTGCGTATATATATTTAACAAGTTTCATACATAAAAAAAAAACAAGATCAACAAACAACAGAGCTGAAAACAAAACAAACAAAATCAAAGAAAGAAATAAAAAAGAAAGCATTGCATTAAGTTTAATCTTTTCTCGGGTTGGGACATGTCTATAAAAAAAACCCCCATCTTCAATGGTCCTTCCCAGACATCAATGGCGTTGACGTTGATGACCATATGGCGTATGCCCCCTGTATGAATGATCCCTCTTATGGTCACAGCCAACGCCCCTTCCTTAGAATTCGTTGTCATCCTTTACTTTTCAAGCACAATGCAATCAATATATTTGGTTTTGGGCTTTCTTGGGTAGCTTCTGCTGTTTGATTTTGGGTCGCAACTACGAAGAATTTATTATTATTGAAAAAATTTGGATTAAACATTAAAAGAATGGCTTTGTTTCAAATAGCAGAAAATGCTTAATGCTGGGCTCTACGCCTTCATAAAATCTAGCCAAGGTGGATTTATTGAACGACTGTTTGCCTGCTTTTTGTAATTTGTAACGTCTTCCAACCACTTATTGATGCATCCGATAGCTCGGGGCTATCGATGACTGCCGCCGCCAAGTACGATTGGCGCTGCCAATCGAGTCTGAAATGCTCGACATTTTGTTTTTAAAAATTCTTAATTGCTAAATGGATTCTTCGACGCCCCCTACGCCCACGACGAGTGGGCCACGAGCGACGACCACCAGGGCCGGCGATAGCGGAATGGAGGACATTCAGCGCCTGCTGAACCTGGAGGCGATGTGCCGCTTCCAGGAGAACGCCCAGAATGTAAAGCGTCAGGTGCAGGAGAAGGCGTGCGAATGGCTGGATGCCAAATACGAATACCAGAAAGAGTACGCACGCCTGACGCGCCTCATCAATTGCATCGGCATGCGCGTGGCCGTAGATAAAAGGTCCTCCAGTGTAGATAAAGAGACACTGGAACAGACCCTCGAAATGCTGAACAACCTGCGAACGAAGATAGCCAGCGATGTTCGTCCCGCCAGCCTGAACGCGGGCGTTGTGGAACAGTGTCAACAGCAGCTGAACACTGTCCACAAGCCGCGCTCCAAGCTCAGCCGGCAGAAGCTGGAGTTTGCCGAGATTCAGGAGGCGCTGCAGGAGTTGCGCACATCGGTGGATGGCCTGGAGAACGGCCTGGAGCTGAACACAATGCAGGCAATGGACCAAATGGTGGCCGAACTGCTGCCCGCACGAAGCACCGATGACTAGTGGTCGAGGGAGGATTCATTTTTATACACATTTATTAAAACTTGCATTTACACATCTATATAAAAACAAGTCTGCGAATGTGATTCCAGGTCCATCCTGGACGTGCTCAAGCGGGTTAATAGCGATAGGCATTCTACGAAAGAGAGTGGGAGTTGGTAAGAATTAGTTAGGGTTGGTGGGGTTGCAAAGAGCAGGCTAAATTTTACCATTTCGAGCGCTTGGACCAGTCCTTGGGTGTCCAGTGCAGGCACTTGGAGTCAATGCGGATCTTGCGCTTGTCCATCGCCCGGCGGTGCTGCTCAATTGTGTCTCGGTTGATGCACACTATGTATTGGCCCTTGTAGTAGTTGATCAGATTCAGGTTCTGCAGCGTCGAGATCACGTCTTCCTTTTTGATTGAGGTGCACTCGCAGATGTCGCTAAAGAAATGAAAGATTAGATGAGAATATAACCTCAAGACGAGGTCACCTTACTTAATCGTTATCGTTGGCTTTTCGCCATCGGTGCTCGGGTTCTGGCTGATAAAGATCTCTAATATCGTCTGCGCCCAGTAGGATCGGTAGGATAGCAGGCCCAGATCTGACAGCGGCTTCTCTGGCGAACCCGTCTTGCCCTCAAACTTGGACAGCTCGTAGCTGAACTCGATGAGCAGCTTGCCATAGCCCTTGCGCTGATATGGTGGCATGGTGAGGATGCAGGCCACGTTATAATCCTCTGTGCTCTCTTTCTCCTTGGAGAAGTAACCTACGATGTGGAAGCCACGCGAATCGAACTCGGTCATCACGTAAAACAGGAACGGATCTGTGTCGTAGTAGAGGGTTTTGTGGTCGAGAAAGAGCTTGGCCAGCAGACACAGATTCTGGGCGTACACCTTGTTCTTCCGCCCGTCGATCTCGAAGAAGGAGATGGTGTGCTTGCGATAAATCTCGTTGCCCGGCGGATGTCGCAGATTGCACTTCGACAGATGCCGCTCCAGGCACTTTCTGCTCTTCCTGTACTTCAAACAGAACTCGCAGATGTAGATGCACGGCATTTGGCACAGCTCCTGGGGGTATGGCGAGAAGTACCACGGCTTTATGCGGTGCCGGCCCAGCTCGATCATCTCCACGTTCTTCATGCGCGTGACCACGTCGTCCTGATGCGTCACCATGCTGCCTGACTGCCTGGGCGTTGGTATCTTGCCGTCCTGTGATCCATCGCCGTCCTCAGTGGCAGCGCTGATCAGTCCGTCACCAGTAACGTGTGTGACAACGGGTGTGGCTGTTGGCGTTTGCGCGGTTCCTGAATGCGGATGCTGGGTCTGTGCCTGCGGTGTATGGTGTCCGTGTGCGGAGCCGCCATGCACCTTTCGTTTGCGATTGATGCGCTTCTGCAAAGCAGCCGCCAGGTTATTGCCGTTCACCAGATCGCCGCTACCACCGCCGGGCGTACTGGGTGTTGGGGTTACAGGACCGCCGGTGATACCACTGCCACCACCTCCGTGTGTGACTGGTGGTCCACCGGACGTAATTGCACCGCTGGCCAAAAGGGCTCCAGAAGCTCCAACACCAGAAGCGGGATGCAGTGGCGACGTGGGACGGGATACGCTGCCTGCCAGCGAGTGGTGACGCTGCGGCGTGGTCACACCCGTGCTGGTGCCCGTCTGGGAGCCATCTCGCCGCGGAAACTGTACCTTGCGCGTGTATAGATCCTCCTCGTTGACCCACTCGTCCAGGCGCTTGTTGACTGCCAGCAAAGGAGTGAATATGAGAGTCTTTGTAATGGCCAAAGGACCGCGGTATACTTACAGTCCACATAATGTACATAGAACTGACGCCGACCATCCAGCTCCTTGATGCTCACGATCTCCGCCAGCGGCCAGTCGTCCGTTTTGTGCATCCGCACGGGCAGACGACAGCCCTCCGTCAGGGCAGCCTACGAATATAAACAAAACAAAGCAAACTATATTAAACAACCACGCAAACTTCCAGCCAAGGGATATGGACACACCGTCGACTCGCATATGGAGGCCACATCGTCGTCGAACTCATATTTGTGGTTGATTTTCATTGGTTCGCACTAGGTTTGTCTTTTATTTACGTTTTTCACTGAAAACGTATTTATTTACAGAAAATATGTCGATAACTTCCAGCTGATTTCAGTGTGGAGCATCGATTTTAGCGATGCTTTCCGAGGTTTTTCGATGTTTTTGTTTGCATTGTTGTTAAGCGATGAATTGATTTTTGCCGAAACATCGGTTACCTTATCTAATATCGATATTTCGACATGCGGGCAACAAAAAATCGTGATATAAATATATCATCTTTAGAACAAATATCGATACTTCGATATTTTGACATTATCAACAACCCTAATTTTTCCCCACCATGCGCTCGAATGGACGAATCGGTGTGACCAGAAGAGTTATTTTTATTTACGCCACAAAAGGCTGCCAATTCTTTTCCCGTCAAATCTGGTGTTTTTTTTTCCTCGGCGAAGTGAACCAACTGCGGTTTTTCGTGAAAATCTACGCACGGTGCAAAATATCGATACTTCGATAGTGATATTTTATCAACAACCCTACTGCCGACAAAATACGACCAAATTAAATAAATAAACGCAACTAATGTGGACAGCAACAAAATGCGTAGCGCGAAACAACGAAGCAACGAGCACACGCCCAGACCGTGATACGTATGCAGGAAAATCACGTTTTTTTTTGTGTTCCAATTGAAGAGTGGCAAAAGAGGAAGAGCGGCTCCAAAGAAGAGGAGTTGTGGAGCGCGGAGTGTGTGGAGAGTGGAAAGTAAAAGTGGCGGTGCCTGTCTCTATACGTGTGAGTGGCAGTGTTGGCGCGTTTGTTTGTCGGTGTGCCGAAAAAGAAGTTGCAGAAACATTATCTGCAGCGGCAAAGAGTTACGCAAAAAAAAGCAAATAGAGCCCCAAATAGCAACTACAACGAAAGACATTGTGCAAAAGAAAACAACGGTGAATTTTGCCAACTGCGCCGAGTAGTGACTAAAGTGGTGTTAGTGTACAAAGGCGATTGAGTGAGCGAGAGGAGTGGCGAAAGGAGGAGTGAGCGTAGCGCAGTGCGTGCGAACGAGCAAGAGCGACCGGCGCAATGAGCAGCATTGTTGGCGAGAATCACGGCACCACCAGCCTTCCGCAGCCACCAGCACCTCCCGCCACCACCACAGTGGTGGTCAGCAGCAGCGTCTCCAGCAGCGCTGGCGGAGGGGGTGGTGGCGTCGTCATGGGCGTAACCACCGCCAACGGGCCGCGCGTAGTCACAATTTACAAAACGGAAACTGGCTTCGGCTTCAACGTGCGCGGCCAGGTGTCCGAGGGCGGGCAGCTGCGGTCCATCAACGGGGAGCTATACGCACCGCTGCAGCACGTGAGTGCCGTGCTGGAGAATGGCGCTGCGGAGAAGGCGGGCATCAAGAAGGGGGACCGCATACTGGAGGTGTAAGTATAAACCCTATATTCACAGATCGTATATTGAAATGGGCTTGATTTTACGCTCCCTGGAATATTTAAATAATTTTCTTTGTCATAAAACTATTTTAATTATCTTTCTGTTTGCGTGGTACTGGATTTTTCATTCCAAAATTAGTGCAAATTTAATTATAAATTGGCACATTTTTACATAGCAAAATACGTAGCTCATCTATGGCTCTTCTAATACTTGTCTAACATTTTGAATCATGCTTTGAAAGTTGTTCTAATCGATTGCGTTTATATTTCACATTTGAACCTTCCCCATAATAAATCTTTATTGCATTATCCCTCCAGTCCCTCCTGACAGTGGCGCACCTATAAACTTAAAGTTCATATCGTTACCTCGTTCAGCAAGCAAGTGTTGAAGAATTAGGGAAGAATTTGCTAACGCTGTTAAAAGTTATGCTTTTGTTTGCGCTTAAGCTAAAGTTGTAGTTAAGCTGGCACAGGTTAAGCCCAGTCCCCCAACTCCTTCCATGATAAACTTATTTGAATATGTGACGTAAAGCCTAAAAAGCCACAGAACAAATTATTCTCCAATATAAGGCAGGTGATGGTGCACGATGAGGGTTAAGTAATTAGAGTTAACCCCCTGAGAAGGACTTGCATGTCCAAAACCCCTGACCCGAGTTTTTGTATGGTTGTGGAAAATGGAGTTGAAGGGGGGTTTTGGTGGTGACTATGCCCTGAGCTGCCTTTGTTTGTAGTGTGTGTGTCTTTCTGGGGGTGTCTGAGTGTTAGTGGTTGTCCCACTCTTATTGAGTGTGTTCACCCATTAAAGAGGTTCTCAAGTGTTACTGTTACTTCAAAAAGGGAAATTTATTGATTCTTGTACATATGTATATCGACTCGGCTGGTGAAGCTAATAAGGAATACCACATACCTAATGGGGTCATAGGGTCTGTCCCTGTTGGTATTCAGCTATAATACCCCTGTGTTCTCTGGGTATCCGGGTAAAAATATCTAAACTATAAAAGCATACCCAAAGCTACAAAAGATATCTCTAGTTCTGCAACTAATAGTGTGATCTTTTGGTATTATTAACCAAAAACATACCCCAAAACTACCGAAAAATACGTCACACAGACAATTTAAAAATATTGATTGAATTATGCAGTCTTTTAACTTTTCCTTATTTCCGTTTGTGTTGTTTATTGATATAGCACCCCTCCTCCCTCACATACACACCCACGAAAACTAATTAAAATGGCCATTTGGCATGTTTGTCCTCTCTCTCGACACTGCATCTCTACGAGGCACGCTGGCTCGCTCGTCTGCTCTTTGACATTTGTGCTTCGATACCCGTTATCAGTGGGCCTGCCCCCTCTCTCGCCCTTCTCACTTTTGGTTTTCAAACCATCCTTCCTGCCTGCCATCAATCATATTGTATTTTTACGGTTTTACTTCATTCTGTTATGTTGTGTAGGTTCTGTTTTGTGCCGTGGGTGCGGCTGTAGTTGCTCTACTAGCGCCATCTCACTCGGTCGCCCGCTTGCCGATGTTTCAAGAGGCGAAATTCAATTAATACATTTTGCTAAAGTTTCTTCCTCGCCAGCGAGCGGCGCAGAGCACCCAGCAACTTAATTATCATCGTCACCTTCTCAGCACCGACAAAACTCGCAAATTTTCCACATTTTTCGCACATATTTTCATGGCAAACAGCGGACCAGAGCGAGAGAGATGGGGAGAGCCACGAAAGTGTAAGAGAGAGGCATGCTCGTATATTATGCGGCTTGTTGTTGCTATTTGCAGTGGCCCATCATTTCATTATCAGCACAAATAACAACAACAGCATGCGAGAGCCGTTATAATTCGGCTGCGTGTGAGCTAACAAAAGCAGAAGCAATAACAACGACAAAAGCAAAAGCGAAAAAGCACAAACATTAAATGAAAGCAAAATTTACATTTGATTTCCTCCTTTTAGCGAACCAGTTTCCAACTGGAACCAAGCGCCTAAATCTGCTAATTTCGCCTCACAGTCATAACCTGGATACAACCTCTGGATTTAATATCTGAGAGCAAACAGGAGTGAATATCCAGAGTTTCTATGGGTTAACATACTCGTATATAATCATACATCAATTGCAAGAATTGGTATTATTCGGTAGTTTGGAGTAGGTTTTCGTTCGTTTATACCAAAAGATCGCATTACTCGTTGCAGAACATGGAATTGTTTGGTTGTTTCACTATGTGTCCTATAGTTTTGGTAGTTTTTGGAAGTTTTCAATAGTTCCTGGTGGTTTTTTAGCTATTTTATTAACTTTTTCAAATTTTGTTTGTATGTTTTTGTTTATTTCTATTCATAATATTAAAAATTTATATTAAAAATATTTACAATTCGTTTTAAAATGCCTCAAAATAGTGTAGTTTTTTATTTTAAATTGATTTTTGTATCTGTAAATAAACAATTGGTAAATATCTGCACTATAACCTAAAGCGATACATATTAATCGTTTTTGTATACCCATTATTGCTATTTATAAGCGTATTCGTTATCCGAATGCTGTTTTTGCTTGTCGTTGTTGCGGGGGCGTTCCCCTCAAACATCCGTCCGTGACTCACTTATCAGCTGTTGTACTCAACCATAACGTTATCGAAACCTCCTGGTCCACCAATAATGGACAAGTGACCACCAGCCATCGTTGGGCAGAGCCAGGTCCAGGTCCGTCCGGTCCAGCTGCTTCTGACGCCACAATGTGGGAGCGTCGTTGCACAGGCTTCCATTGCAACGGATGCAGTAGGGATCGTTGGCCGAGCACTCCGGTACCTCTCCGGCGCATCCGCGCACCGTATATACCCCGTCCAGTCGACTGACCACCGTGCTAACGCACAGCTCTGCCGGCCCGGAACAGTTGCTAGTGGTCATCAGTGTGGGCAGCTCCATGGCCGCACAGTCCTCCTCATCCTGGTCCTGGGCAGTGCAGCGATAGCAGGTGCGCACGGAGAAGCGGTTGCAGGAGTCGCCATCGCGGCACAGCTGGCAGCTTTCGCCCATGGGGGAAGGTGCGAAATCTGTATCCGCACAGCCACGTCTCAGGAAAGTATCTGCAGTACACAAAGGGGGAAGTTTTTTAAAAGAGGGCTCTGTTAAGCATTTAGGAATAGGCCCCCCATTTGAATTATAGCTTGAAATAGAGCTTGTTTACAAATTTCCCATGCCAAGAACTAACAGAGGAGGATGTTGCTAGGAGTCGCTGATAATATGTACTGAAAACTCAATACTAGTTGGAGTATAAGACGTATACTTTATTGGTTCATGGCAGAACTTGTATTCCTTTAAAGGGTCCAACCAAAAAAAATATAAGGAATAAGTTGCGACTTACATTTGCAACCTAGAAATTCTACAACATTTAAGAGCCTATTCATATGGCGCTACGCATCTTCTTTCTTAAAATGCCTGATGTGTTATCCTGCTAACCTTGCTCGCAGGAGTAACAGGACGTGGTGCCCGCAGCACACTTTTCCGTGGGCAGATTGCGACCCGCCCGGCAGCCGGGATCCGCCGTGGAATTGCACACGGCACAGGCTATGTCCTGGCAATTGGCATTACAGAACTCCCCGTGGCACTCGCTCAGCTCGCCTGTGGGAAAGAAGCCCATGGTTGTGGAGCAGCCGCGCTGCAGAACCTCTGTCTGGGTGTTGCGGTGCGTGTAGCAGTTCTCGCGGTGGCCGTACATCACCTTGTTGGCGCAGTGCGTCACCGTGCTGTTGCTCAGCGAGCACTTGGACTGATCCTCTGGGGATGCAGCTGGGTCCTGATCCCTCAGACAGTCCGGATTGGGTGCCAGTCGATTGTGGGTGCACTGAAGACAGCGCGTCTCCGTGACGGTCTTCTCCGCATTGCAGCCATTGTAGTTGCACTTGAGGCAAACATGCGGACAGGTTGCCGGCAGATTCGTATGCTCGCAGCCACGCAGCGTGTTGGACAGGTGGACCACGTTGGTGTAGCACCTGTCGTCCTCCCGGTAAACCGGGCAGGGCAGCAGCAACTGCGGTCTGCTCGTCACATCGATACATTCCGCTCCGCTGCACTGGTAGCACCTCAGACGATCCGCGGGATAGACATGGCGGTTGCACAGGCTCGTGTTGCATCTGTCGCAGGGAGCGGCACAGTATCCATTGGGATATAAACGCGCCAAACAGCCGCGACGCGTTAAGCCCGCCGATATCGATGTGATGCATTCGTCCCCGGGCGCCGAGCACTCCTCCACCTCCAATTGCTGGCCAGGACGCGTGGCGCACTCTGCGTCCTCGGCGGAGTCGCAGGCGTAGCACTCCAGGGCCGCACCCGGTCCTGGTACGCAGACTATTCCCAGGAGGAGGAGCGGCAGCAGCAGCAGTAACACCTTAGTGGCCATCGTTTCAGTTACGTACTGCAGCCGCTGGACAAAGAACTGGTGTTTTGCTTGGTCACATTTGTGATTAGATTAACGCAGAATCTCAAGTGGTTCCAAGTCGGGGGGACTACGAGCACTGAGATTGCTCCGGATAAGTTAACGATTTGGCGAGGAGTGCACTCCTCAAGTGCCAGGGACTGGTATTGCAACGGTTTATATACAAATTTAAGCTGGGTATTGACTTCGTTCTTGATTAGAAGCCATGGTGAAAAAAAAAGAAGTTCTTTATAGAATAATAACCTAGAGAGCTTTTATGCCAGAAATACGTTTAGGTATAAATATATGTGTTATTTTATCAGTATAAGTAGAAAATTCCTAATGCCCTTGTCCGTTTGTCCGTCTGTCCGCGCGTTTGTCCACCTATCCATATCTCCGTCTATCCGTAAGAGCCGGATCTCAGAGACTATACAATCTAGACCTAGCAAATGTTTGATTAGCATCATCGACAAAGCGATTTGCCTTGCCCGTCTCTTGTCAGTCTGTCCCTGTGTCCGGTTCACCGAATTTCTATTCGGGCCATAAGGGCCTGCTCAAGTTGCCTACGCAAATCATAAATAAGTTTTCGAAAAGCTTTGTACATATTTTCAATGAACAAGGTGGAGAAGTATAACTTAATCTAATCAAATCATATTTTTCCTTTGTAAGCAGGAACATTTTACACCCCATTAAGCCAATTAAATTTAATCCCTAAACTAATTCATTTCAACGAGAAATGGGCCATGAACTACTTACTGAGCAAATGACTTGGTGTCTGGTCAAGAATAAACTTTTGGGGGCTTTAATGGGCCAACTAAATAATGCATTCACTTTGCGAATGAACTTTAATTTACTAAGTAATTGCTTGGGCTTCTACGTTGAAATAGTTTCAGTCACGAGTCCATTGTACGAAAATCCAAAGATGTTGTATCTACAGTTGCTTTATTTCCCTATTTGAGACATCCAACAGCAATTCAAGGGCCCCGAGCGGATACTTCTGGATACACGACATAATTGAGAACCCGCCGGATCCCAGACAGTCTTTAGCAAAACCATTTGCATCCTTTGTGCAATCTCCTTCTCATAACCCTCATCTCCTGTCCTTCAGGCCACTTAACATTGTGCTCGAGCTTGTTTTGTGCCACGCAAAATGTGGTTGTGCCCCCTAACGTTGTCGGTTTCAATCAATGGGGATTATACGCTATTTTAGGTCTGCCCTGGGTTTGAGCAAAGTCAGCAAAAATTGAGAATACAGAATCCTAAAAATATGTAAAGAGTATTTGAAAATTTTTCAATTTACCTAAAAACCTACCTAAGTTTAACTCAATCCTAATGGCAGAGCGAGCAATAATATATCTGAATAAAGCTCAATTCCTATTCACGCTGGTCTTTTGAGCCGGGAGTGGGTGGAATGCATCTTAAGCCGGAAATTGTCTTCTTTTATTTTTCACATTTTTAACTCGCTCTGATTTCCTTCCTTCCTCTCACTGGGTTCCCATTAATAGCAGCCGTGGTATTTTTCCCAAGCTTAAGTGAACAATTTAAAGTTTAAATTGAGTGCTAGGAAATAATAAGTCCCAAGTTGTTGCAGACAATTTTTCAAACTGAAAGCGTTGGCATATGGCTCGAGCTATTGAAGGGACATTAGCTTATTTGTAGCCAGCATATAAACGCCTCTGTTGAACCATATGAATCACCTATGTATCTTACTAAATTGTATCTACAGACCCCTGAGATACCCAAGCCGAATCAATACCTGAATAACTATTTAATAATTGCTTATTTTCCATGAGCTCCCAGCAGCAGCTAGTACAATGGGGACAAATCGCAGAGAAAAGTGTAGAGTTCTCTCAGACTGCAACTCGAGAGAACCTCTCGTTCGCGTTTGTTTGTGAATTGCAGGCAAGGCGTCAAAGAGAGAGGGAACAGAGTAGTTGTGCTGGGTATCGCAAGGCCTATACCTTTGCCTTGAAGTCCTCCCCCTGAATGTTTTTTTATGCTGCCACGAATTTGTGTTTGCGGTTTGGTTCTGTGTCAATGCTGTTGCTGCCTTTGTTGTCGTGTGTTTGTGGCATATGCCCCAACAATAATCAATAGGTTTACGTCACTGGATGGACTGGACTGGATGTTGTTGCTTCGGGTGCCTTGCTCGGCTGCCTCGCTTGCTGGCTGGCTGGCCCACATTTCCGCATTTCCTAGACCTAAGCAGAGACCTGAGTTCATTCGTTCGCTCGGTGGCGGTTTCAGGTTTCTGGTTTCCATGTTTTCAGGTTTCACTTTTTGGTTTCGCTTGGACTAAGCCAGAAATAAACCAACACTGAAGAATGGTGGCGGGGAAAGAGAGAGGCAGGGACGGGGACAGGGACATCATTGAGCAGAAACGGGACAGAAAATTAAGCAATGGAAGGACACTTGTTAAATACTCGTGTCGACTTCCTGTCAGAGATTAATTCATTTTCGATTTCAATTTCGGTTTCCATTTTCATGTTGATGGAATTACATATCTTGTGCACTCACACGAACGTGTCCAAGTAAATGAAATGCAAGCATCGTTTCAGATGCCCGTAACTCGTAACCCGAATAACTCTGAGCGGAGAGATGGTCGCCACTACTCATACGCAGTTCGAGTAAATTTTTTAATACTACTCACTCTCAAAAAGTTGTCTGGGTAAATATTTGGGCTTCTGCAAATACTTATTAGTTTTTGCTTCAACTTAAACAATTGCATTTCACCCTTCCCCCACACACATACCATACAGTCACTCTCTCGTGTCCAATCAGATCTGGTGCTGAATAAACATTGACTATTTATAAAAATATTTATAGAAATCTTCGCACTCGGCAGATACCCTCGCTTACGAGAATTTTCATAAAGACAACATTTTTGGTTTTATAAAGCAATGGAAACTTTTTTGATATGTAAATAAATGTGTATTTACGAACATGAAACACAGTAACTTTATACTCACTCGCAGTTTGTAACTCGATCAAGAAACCCGACCTGAATTAGTCAAAAAGTCACTATATTTAACTCGAAAATCATTTTTATGCTTGTTTGGGTCAACAAATCTGTATGTTAAGTTCAAAATCTTATATATAAAATTCACCTTCGTCGTGTTCAAACATAAACTCCTCCAAAACGGCTCGACAGATTCTCAGAAAATTTTGTATACATATTCAGTTGGCCTGAGAATAGGCTAGCATGTATATTTCGAACCCTTAAGTGATGAGTGTAGTCCGCAAATTCAGTTTTTGTTTTTGCAACAATTGTGTAGTAATTTTTTATTTATTTTGACAGATAGATTCAAGTTTGACAATTATAGCAAGAAGACTAGAACATCGACAAATTATCAGCGTATTATTATCACTCTAGAACTAAGTAAAACAACAATAAGGGGCGAAACAAAGTTTGCCGGGTCCGCTAGTTTTAATATATTTTTTTATGGACTAACATTTTTGTTTAATTTTTGTCTTACATTTTATACATTATCGGATTTTAAAATTAATATTTTTATACCATGTACCGTAGGTACAAAGGTATATTAATTTTGTGCAAATGTATGTAACAGGCAGAAGGAAGCATTTCCGACCCCATAAAGTATATATATTCTTGATCAGCATCAACAGCCAAGTCGATCTAGCCATGTCTGTCTGTCCGTCTGTGTAAACGCCTAGATCTCAGCAACTATAAGAGCTAGAGTCACCAAATTCGGTATGTAGGTCGGAATGTTTTGCACGCAGATCAAGTTTGTTTCAGATTTAAAAATTTCTCTCCCACTCCCCCGAAAATCAATAAAAACGTTTTGCAGCCGCAAATATTACCATATATCTTTCTTTTTGTGAATAGGCATGCATATGTAGAACATGTATCAATACCGAAAATCTGGTAAAGATCGGGTGAAAAACACAAAAGTTATTTACTTATAAGTGTGCTATCTATTTGGCAGCTAGCAAGAGGTGCATCCCAAAAAACAACAACAAAACTGATGAGCGCAAGAAACTAACTCCCGTGCGCAAAAAAGAGAGGAGGGGTTATCTCTGTCTCTGTCTTGCACACGCAAGTGCATGAGATGGTGGTGGTTTTGCAAAGAGC
The DNA here is from genome assembly GCA_008042635.1 of Drosophila nikananu. NCBI lineage: Eukaryota > Metazoa > Arthropoda > Insecta > Diptera > Drosophilidae > Drosophila > Drosophila nikananu. Next base: position 2,441 of record VNJV01001295.1, on the reverse strand, counting down.
GAGTTTGTTTACATTTCTCTAATAGGCAAAAGTCGCAATAGGCAAAAGCGGCGATATATTTTGGTACATGGTATATAAGCTTTCTTACTTGTTATATTCAAACTTTGTGGGGAAACCCAATAAAATCGCAATAATTTGTAATTTGAGAATCTTTTATTTAATATTTTATTGGGTTACTTAATCTGCATATTTATTTTAAAAATGAAAATAATTAATCGGCTGTTGATGCTCCTCACCTGAATTGATGCCACCCGAGGCGGTGCCAAAGTGGCAATGGAAATGTTACTGACAATTTGAGGTTTCAGTTGTAACACTTACTGGGGGAAGAGCCAGCCACCCACACTGTGGGTCTCCACCACACTGCGAATAGTTAATTAATTCTTTTCAGGGAACTAAAATTGAAACGAGAAACCATCGACAAGTGATGCAAAGGAGGCAAAGTTGCCGAACAATAACGGGAGAAGAAAGAGGAATTTGCATTCGCATTCTCATTCTCGTTTGGCTATAAATAACTGCATTTAAGATGCCTTTTTATATTTCCCGATCTAGTCTTTGTCTTTCTGATATTTTTGCGATGTTTGTACTATTTGTATCAAGTGGCTGCCTGGCATGGCAAACAGGTTTCCGTTTCGTAGCCAACGGCAGCCGTCTCCTCCGGTCTCCATTCGCCGTTCCTCCCATCCATTCCTCTCTTCCCCATTATGCTGGTATGTCATGTCGCCGGATTTCTGCCAAGTCGCTATGTGAGTCACGCTGGGCTCCAGAGCTGCCCAGAGTGCGTCACACGGGGGGCGATATCTGCTGCGATTTATTTATTTATGGCGGATGGCAAATTGCAAACCGGAAAGAATCCGCAGCAGCAGACGCAGAGATACCTCTGGAGTTAAGGCTAAAGGAGGAGATGGAGCTGCGACTGGGACTAAGAGGATATGTATATGGGGCTGTGAATGTGATGTGTGAGCTAGGTGCTTTGATAGTGGGAGGCTTGGCGCTCCTCAAAGACCATTTGTTGATATTTTATGCTTCTTCTCAACTGTATTTCATTTAATATAATTCTCCTATTTAGGTACAACTTAATTTATTCAATTTTATTGATTTGTTTTCGTATTAAAATCTGTGTAAAAGTTTCTTGCTCTGAGCCACGATCTTAATTTATTAATTTAGTTTGATAATATAATGGCTTTTAATATAATATAATGATTTTTAAAGTTAGGACTAACATAGAAATACTAGCTGCTCATAGTGTTCCGTATCTTTATCTTGCTCTCTCTCTCTTTCTCTTCCGCGCGCTGCCTGCCATCTGCAAGCAATGCAGAACAAGCTCTCTCTTTCTCTTCAAATGCAGCCAATAAATATCTCCAGAGAGAATAACCAAACTATAGAGGACTTCCTTTTAAGTCTGAATACAACTAAAGAACCAGACATTGTGCATTACAGAAAACAACAAAAAAGTTATATTTCAACTTGAAACTTGAATTTCAATTAGTCTTATAATCTCTGCAAATATAAATAAAGTGCCCTTGTTGGTTCCACTCTGCTCTGCTCCTTATCTTGTTGAAACGCTGCTTTTACAGATCATAGCTCTCTCGATCCCGACGAGATACGATACGCTGGGCACTCGAGATGTGTTTGTGACTTCACTTGACCCGATTCGTCGCCTTATCAGCGCCATATCGATGTCAATGCATCCATTATCGCTCCACGGGCTACTTGGGCTCCCCGTGTTATTATTTTCGCTTAAATTGATATGCAGTCGATGGCAACGCCTTCGATTTGCCAGAGGGGTTTTTTCAGTCTCTACGTTGACTTTGGATTTCGCTGCAGCAATGCTGCCCTTTCACACTGTCCAGTTGGCTCAGTTAAACGCGTTAGAAAGGCGCTTCAGGCGGTGACGGCCCTTTAAATCATTAAATATACAATATCAATAATATTCACTCCTGTTTAATTGCAGAAATGGCGTCAGCGTGGAGGGAGCCACACACAAACAAGTCGTGGATCTGATCAAATCTGGCGGCGATTGCCTTACGCTCACGGTGATATCGGTGACACAGCAGGTGCGTTTTCTCCTATACTCAACAGAGTAATAAGGTCGTAATATTTCTCCTCTGGTTTCCTTCCAGGAGGCGGATCGCTTGGAGCCGCAGGAGGATCAGAGCGGGTACTCCTACATTGACTACTCGGACAAGCGATCGCTGCCCATCAGGTGAGTCCTGCCTCAACGCCTCCTCGCAAGTCTTATCACTGACCCCCACCTACCGTTTCTCTGCCAATGAAGCATACCCGACTACGGGATCATCAATAGGAATGGCGAGCGCTACATCGTCTTCAACATACACATGGCGGGTCGGCAGCTGTGTTCGCGTCGGTACCGGGAGTTCGCCAACCTGCACTCGCTACTCCGAAAGGAATTCTCCGGGTTCAGCTTCCCCAAGCTGCCCGGC
>VNJV01001294.1:0-16958 GCA_008042635.1 Drosophila nikananu | reverse complement strand
GCTCGATCGGTAAATGTGAAGCTATTATAAAAAGTATTTAAAATGAAGTATTTAGAGATGAATGTACACTACGGCGTACATATTTTGAAAGTTGATCCATAAAATTCGAGGAAAAACAAGCTTTGCTGATTTTAAATACCTGGTGATATAGATATATCGATACTGTATCGGTATTTGATAAATTGAAATTTTGACTTTTGGGCGATATTTATCGATAATGTCGATGTTTTAAGGTTAAGTGCAACATTTTTTAATTAAAAAAAAAAAACAGATAACAAATATTACGACTCCGCAATTTCTTTGCCGATATATATAAATGGAAAAGAGACAAATAAATTTTTAAAAAATTCGATATTTATCGATATTAATATTTCAACATTATATATCATATTTTTGAATTTGTTATTGGTTGGTACCATAAAGGAACAAGTGACAAACAAATTAAATAATTTAAAAATATCAACGTAAAATGCGATACCTAAATATATATCTTCGATATCTTTGTCGAAAACGGACTTCTCCCCTCAATAAGCAACCCAAACCTGAATAGGCCTAAAATGCAAGTCAAAATCTTAGCGATTGCCAAACTAATTCTGCAAAACTTTCGGTTGACAACGTCGACCATTTTGACTTTTGATGAACGCAGATTGATTTGAGAGATCAAACCAAGACGAAAACGGTTTTGGGGTGGAGTGTCCCATTCAATGTTGATTTAATGGGCTGCTAATTTTTTCGTATTCCCGCACTGTCCGACCGCCAGACGTCAACACACAGTTCAAATGCTTATAATGGGTGCCAGTGCCAGATTGCGACATTTGCAAACGAACTGCGGCGATAGCCTCCGATTGGAGGAATGGAAGGAAAACCCATTCACTTTTCTGTTTCTGTCCGCCGTTTTTGTTTTATTTGTATTTGTTGGCTGGCGCAATTGTCGTCACCGACAAGCGGAAAGCGTGGAAAATAACAATATAGTTTTAGCCACAACAAAAAAGTTTACATTTTTCGTTTTGCTTAAAACAATTTATTGTGATAGGAAATGCAGCAGCGACCAAGTTACTGCTTCGCCCCAAGGCGTATGTTTGTTCTGGCTGGAAAGTAGAGTTCGATGATCGCTTAGAAAAACGAGTATTATTGGTCAAGTTCTCAGCAATTTGCTGGAATGCTGCGGCTGAAACAATGGACTATATATCAGCCACCGGAGGCAGTTCCAAAACGCTAAGGTTTGGGTGTGAACTGCTGTCAATTGCGAATTACCGCAAATTGTGTGGCGACTAGAATATCATGAAGTTAACATTTTATTCAGCTTTGATTGGTGTGAACCAACTTAAATTGGTTGTGTGTCTAAATATTTAAATATATCTTGTGCCAACTGCAAGTACATTGTATCCTAAGGCTTTGACTAGAAGGGAGATAATAAAGAATAGTTTATATTATTCTTAATTACAAAAAGTGTCTAAATACCTAACACCCTTTTACTGTAATTAAGCCATTTTTATTGTTTGAAAATTGCTTCCCAACACCGTTCATATAATAAAACAGAAGTTAAGCTAACAATTTGGTTCGCACTTTAAGTTGGCTAATATTTGGACCACCCGAAATTGGTCGAATTTGGCTTATTGCATTTTAACGGCCTCTATAATTTGTCTTCTGGCCAAAAAGATCGCAAGTGAAGGCAAATCTCTGTGGCCAAGCGATATCTTTCCGTATTTTTTTTTTTTTGTTTTTCATTTTGGACAGCTAGCAATTTAAGCTTGACTTCTGGGACCCGGCTGACTCGTGTAATGCCTGCTTTACAGATGTGGAGTTTATAGTTTAATGGCTTACATGGGCGAGTTGGCAATTTGGACCATAAATGGCCAAAGGCGCGAGCTGAGTCGCGGGCCGAGTGGCACAATAATCGGATCGGGGGATCCTGTGAGCGTCGTGTGCCCAATCCGATAACCTCCGGCGGCAGCTGATGATGAGATGACCACCGCAAGTGTTTCAAAACAAGCAACAAATATTAGAAATGGGTGACAAATGGGATGTGGGAAAACAACAGCGATGACAAAATTAAAATTCATTCACGCTCAAGTAAATATTTACGCAATAAATTTGCATTTAATTGCATACCAGAGGCGGCAGCCACAAAATCAAATCAAATCAAATTAGAAAACAATCCACCAAAGGGGGCGAGCCCAGAGTGCACTCCAAAAATTCCACCGAAAACGAGTGACCAAAAACAATTTGTTCGTCGTATCAAAATCTAATCAAATTATGCGCCAGAAATGTCAAAAAAGCGTGAAATGTTTGGCTTCGGGGCGAGTGAATTAACCCCCCCGGTGCAGGTGTGTCAGGTGCACCTGTGATACCCCATTATCGCATCATCATACCCATCCCCATCCCAGCTGACCGCGGGACTTGCAGCACCATCGAAATTGCACAAAATAAGAAGCGCTCAACAAATCATTTGCAAATTTTATGCAAAATACATGCAAAAGTGCTTGGCAAATATGGCCTGATCAGTATCCGTATCTGTATCTGTATCTGCATCTCCCCATCTCAATCTGATTCGGACCACGCACATTTTTGAAGCGCTGCTCTCGAAATGAACTAGAATTTGCCGTGCGTGGGGGCTGGGGGCTAAAACAACGAATGTGATGTGATGTGACTGCGGCTAAAATGTTTTTATGCAGTTCGCTTAATGTGTTTTGGCCATAAACCAACTGACAACTGGTCAAAGCACAGCTAAAAATCCACGGATTTCGGCGTGAAAATTGTGGAAAACTCTGGAGAGTGGCAGGGGGGGAGGAGTCCAAATGACAACGATAACAAGTGAAATTCCCTCCGGATGTGTTTCTTCTCCTCACCCACATATCAGGAATCATTCTCAAAACTTTTGTCGCTGCCCCCCGCGTTTATTTGTTTTGCGGCCGCCTAATTGCATTTTGAACATTCGCCAGCACACTCCCCTATTTATATTGTAATTGAAATCGCATTGGGGACGCCGCCACTGCCGCCACGGCCTTTTGGCCATGACGACTTTATTTGGGAGAGGCACTTCCTCTCCTTCATGTTCTAGAAAATCAAGTCGAGTTTTTTTTTGGCAATCTATTTTTATGTTTTAGTCAGTCTGAGAAACTACTGCATTGAGTAATGAGTGTCATAAAAGAAAAAAAAAGAGTTCAACTTGAGCAATTATAAAAAGCTGCAAGACAAGTCGTGTTCGCTTGTCAGGGATTTGCATGGCTAACTATATTTTAATTACTTTACCACATGCCAACCAGCACATGGGAAAATAATAATAATAAAGTCGAGAATAAGATCTTTAAGTATTTATAAATATTTCCTATAAATTGCAAACTCTTTTAAAATTTTGTCTTTAAGGGGGTCTTCTACTTACGATTTTTTTTGTTTTCGATTTTTTTTTAATTTTTGTTAAATACTAGAGGATCTGAAGAATACGCCATAAAAAGGGTTTGGTAAAATTCGCATTCCTTCATGGGTAAACGAAGGCCGAAAGATTGCCACCTCCATAAGTTTCTACCATTTCCCCTATCTTTAAACGCGTTTTCCCGAAAATCACATTTTTTAAACTTTCTGGTATCACTTCTAGCAGTAGTTTTCATCGAATCAATTTTTTCCCCACTTCTTTATCAAACAATTCTCTATGCTTTTCCGAGTACGATTTTTTTTTTAATTGTTTGTTTAATTTTTACACCCTCCAACAGGTGAAAAAACATGGTTAAAAATGAAACTTTTTACAAAAAAAATTATATTAAAAACAATTTTTAATTAAAAAAAATCGTACTCGGAGAAGCATAGAAAACGTAAAACTGAATATAAATAAAATTAATTTTTTTCAATTCGAGCAAGTTAAAGGGTAGTTATGATACCAGAAAAATTACCTCTAAAATTTTGATGACCCCACTTTATAATCCACGAATGACCTGCTGTACACCCTTACAATTTTCCGTAGTGTTAAGTTTAAAGATGTATAAAAGTAATAAAAGAATAATTATGTCAATATGTACAGTTTTCTCTCAATTAATTTTTGAAAATAGGCCAAAATTTCGGCCTCGTAAGTAGAAGACCCCCTTAAAGGTACTGCACAATTAGATTGGATATTTAAACACATATTTGGTGTGAATATTTTTTAACTGAAATATTTTATTAAAACCAAAATGCAGGTTCAGCTAATTGCTCTGCCCAGCTTTTGCTCACTCACTTATAGTGTAAAAGTTCGTAGTTTAGTTATTTTATATCAAAAAATCTTCTAATAATGTTAAAAGCTTTCGTCTCCCCTCATTGTTATTGGCAATTCAATTAATGTCTGAAGTCCAAGTCCGAAAATAAATGCAACACAAAATTATTAGGCGAGTGGCCAGGCCAATAAGACAATTTTTCAAAGGATTTATACCAGAAAGCAGGAAGTTGGAAGGCAGATCTAATAAGCTCCGGATGGAACGACAGTATAAATCCGACACGTTGTTGCCCCAAAATTAATTCCATACGAGCCGCTTGGGAGCGAGGCTCTCGACTGGAAATTGGCCACAGCAACAACAGCGCGGCCAGATGGCAGATGAGCCATGGCAAAACATTTTAGTGCCCCGCAGGGGGGATATGATGGTGCACACACACAGACAACTTATATTAATTAATGCAGAATTGCATTACGCATACGCACAGGTGTACCAAGCGAGCAGAGACTCAGTTGTGCTTGCCCAACACATAAAAAGAGTCGTAAAATAAAAACATATAACTTTTTGACAATATTGAAAGCAACAAGCGAGTAGAAAAACAACCAAACTATGTCATAGGGAAATGACCTAGAAGCTATTGGCAGATACAAGGTAGCAAAGGCTTCTTCCAAGGAAAGGAACTTGAATTTATTATTATTTATAGAATACCAAAATAACAACAAATCTAAAATATAATTGAAGTGAGAGAAATTTGTCTTAATTTGGTAATATTTTATTAAATAATATATATTAAGAAATATTTTCCAACCCTGTCATGGTTGCCCTGCCCTCCTCTTTCTCCCAACAACTAGACCTTCCTTGCATCCAAGTTGCCACTTAAGCCCGGCCCCCTCTCCCATGCAAATTATCTGCCCCACAGCTCTGATTTGGCTCGTACTTTCGGTCACTTATTGTGCGACTGTCGATGTCGTGGCCCGAACTCTCTGCAGAGATTTCTGGTCGACATGGCAACCGGCTACTTGCAGCTAGCAACTTGCAACACATGCCGCCGCACAGGACACGAAAGCGATGCTAAAACCGAGACAAACCAATCCCAAACAGGCCAGGAGTGGCGAAATTGAGCAAATCACACAATTACTTATGTTCCATGCCGGTGATTCGTCCCATGACAAAGGCTTATTCCAGAGACTAGTCCAAAATTAATTCGTATTGATGAATGCAGTGGCTCCTTTCTAAAAACCATTAAATACATTCATTCATTAAATACAAATGGTTACGGTGGTCCTGGCTTTTTGGGATATTCTGACGGAAAGTCACAGCAAATAGACTACGAATTTGAATAAAGAAATATGAAAGGTGGGTGATTGTAAAGCACTGATGAATTCTAAAAATTGAAAAAGAACCCAACTCAAAATTGTCAAAGCCAGGATATATTAATTTTTGGCACAAGAGCCTCTATAAAATAAAATAACACTAGTTTCGAAACGTATTTTTGTTACAAAACGAAGCAGAAATTCAAAAACGTATATTTCCATGTTCCTTTTAAAAACAAATCATTATATTGTTATATACATATTATGGAAACAAAGATTTAAATAGCATTTTAGTTATTCAAGAGCAAATATTTCCATGGCATGTCTTGTTTAACAATTTTAATTAATTTAAACTAGTTTTGTTTTTTTCTTTTAATTTTATGAAAGGAAACATAAAAAGCACACTTTTGATCTGCTAATAAAAGTGCTTATTTGGCTTCAAGCTACTTTTATGAGGGTTCAACGACTTAAAAAGAAGATATTTAAAGCAACGGTGAGGTGTCATAAAACTAAATTTAAACCATATGTCTGTAAAAATCATTACTAATTTGGTTTTAAATCAAAAGAAATTGAAGACTACATTTTAAAAAAGCGGAGGATAGACCTGGATGATTACCTAATTAAGTTCGATGTTAAAGAAATTAAATCTTTTTTTTTGAGGAATTCAAGAAGTATTAATAGATTTTATAAGTCGTAAACCTTGGGGAGAACGATAAATTTTAATTTTGGAATGTCTGGAAACCCCTAATCCAGAAGTGACTCACTCTCTCTCGGGCAGGGTTCAGAGCGCATCACTACCGTCTTTCTCCAAGTCCGTCCCATGTAGGTATTTTTGTGTGCCTCTGTCTATCTCGGCTCACTAAACACGGCCAACAGAGGCGGAGAGTGTGGCCAACAATGCACACAATACAAAAAAAAACAAACAACAAACGGCCATATGCAGTGGGGGAAGAGATAGATGCAAGCAGAAAATTTGTTTGAAAATTTACCTAATGCTATTTTATAATAGGTTTTCTTTTTACGGTTATGACAGCGCATACTTTGTTTTTGTGGTCAGGCTTCGTTGGGTCTCTGCTCGCCAAGTCTTTTCTTATTAATTGCGATTGCACAATATCGACTTTATTGGATGGCAACGTCGCTTAATTTAGAATGGGTATGTCAACACATGCCTTAAATATTTAAATCGATGAATATAACGTAGTTAAATAGCTAACTTTTAATGACAAACTCCTCTTAGAACGTCGTTTTCCTCGTTGAACTCTTCTTTTCACGCTTTTTAAAACTTATTGAGAGTTTGCTTACTGCACACACAGAAAATAAGTGATCCAAAATATTCACATTTCCTGAAGATTAATTTTAATTCCCTGTATTCACAAATCGAGTCCGCATAGCAAATAAAAAACGACGAATTGGACTTGTTCATACAAAATTGCTATATAAATGTGGGGAGTTTCAGATGTAATCTGAAGGGTACTGGTGAATTTCTGTGATAACTTCAATTTACATCAATCAGTGAAACCATCGCACGCCACGACTCTTTTCCCTCTACTTTAAATGGTTGGCCGTGTGGTTCCTCGGTGGTAGGACCAAGAGCCTTTAGGGCGTTGTTGGCTGAGACTGCTCGGTGAAGCGCAGCCAATTACAGTTGCAGATCTCACGCAAATTCCAGCGGGCATGGGCCTCGGGCTCCAAGAGCACGGAAACCGTTGCCTTCGCCTGCACCGAAATCACATCCTGCAGCTTACGGCGGAAGGCGAACTTGCGATTGCGCTGGGCCTCCAGCAACTTGGTCAGGTTGCTGTCATCGAACGGCATTTTGGCATTCATCATGATGAACAGTATGACGCCCAGGGACCAGGCATCGGCCGACTTGGGGTCATAGGGTCGTCCGCACACGACCTCAGGTGCGGCATAGGCCGCCGATCCGCAGTACGTCTCCGACTTCATCTCCCGACCGCTGTCGTCGCGACAGAAGCGAGCGAACCCAAAGTCGGCCAACTTAATGTTGAGACGCTTGGATAGCAGTATGTTTTCGCACTTGAGATCCCGGTGGGCAATGTCAATGTTGTGCAGATACTTCAGCGCCTTGGACATCTGCAGGAACCAGATCTTGCACTGCTTCTCTTCAATGGGGCCATTCTTCTTGATGTGCGACAGCAGGTCCCCGTGCTCGGCGTACCGCATAAAGATGAAGATTTTGGGACCGCGCTGCAAGATGCTGTGGATCTGTATGATGTTCTCGTGGTCGATCTTGGTGAGGATATCCAGCTCGCGCGGAAAGAACTTGTTCACAAAGTCCGTGGGCGCCTTGGCCTTGTCTATGATCTTGCAGGCCAAGTGTACACCGTGTCCGGCATCATCGGCATATCCGGCGGTGATAACCGTGGCGTACGATCCTTCGCCGATCTTGTGACCAACATTATAGCCCCGCTGGGCCAAAGCGTCCACATCGGAGCTGCGCGTGATCAGCTGGCGATTCCCGGAGGTTAATTTCGACATGATGACAGGGTTTAGATGAGTGCGTGCGTGGGTGTAGTGTGTCCGACTGGAGGATGGGGTGGGTCACATTAACAACGGATGCTCGTGTTTCGGAAGACGGTAGAATATTTACCTTTTACTTTGGCTGATTTCACAAACTATAATTTACAGATACTCTATTTCACTGAATTACTTAATTTTGACAAGTCCTCAAATCATACAAAGGGAAAATATACAACATAGCCTTGGGAGGTACAGTGACAAGGTATAGTTTTTGTTCGTAAACAAGGAATACTGAGGTTGAACATAGCAAATAAAAATTAAATACTTTAAATGTATACTGATATTTTTAAAACATTTGTATTATACCTTAATTCCGTAAAGTATAAATTAAACCCACTCAACTTTACATATTTTATGCATTACAGTTTCCAGCCTGCTGGTCTTAAGCCATGCTGCCACTGCTTCTTCACCTCAAGCCCCTCGGGGAAGCCACAACTCTAGCATCATCAGCGACTCGGATCTGAGCGCTTCGGAGCGGAGCCGTCGCCTGATACCCTATATGGCCTTCTATTTGCCCGCCCCCGAGTTGCCCATCAATCAGCAATATGCAAGCACCAAGCACTCGTCGTCGGCGGGTGGGGCACAGCTCCAGGCGCCGCCACCGGGACCAGGAAGGATCCCAGTACCGGTGGCCTATATGCCGCAGCAGCAGCAGCAGAAGCATCATCCCCATCACCTTGGACCGCCGCACCCTCCTCCCCTGACTCACTATCAGTCGGGAGCAGCCGAGGTCTACCACAGCATGGCCATTGGCAGCCACCAGCAGTCCCATTCACATTCGCATTCGCATCCATATCCCCACTCACATTCTCCACCTGGCCAAGTCAAGGAGCAGCCCGATTCGGGCGCCACATTTATTGCCTACAAGCCATTGAACCCATCGCACAAGGCAAGTCAATAACCACTTTTACACTTTCCAAAGGGTTGCATTAGATGTCATAACCTTTTACTTTTGTAAAAACTATAATAAGATTAGTATGGTTGAAAAATTAACATATATTTTAAGAAAGGTTAAAGCTTTTTCGCTCCAAAATTAGGTTCCTTCTTTAAGGCTTTATACTTTTTGTAGCACTTCCATTAAAATTCTCAACTGAAACAGGTTCTCGATGTATCGAACATATATCATAACATAACAACCGATTTTTCCGATTTCTACAAATTATCTCGTTATCGAATAAAAATACAACAAAAATAATAATATTGAGGATAGTTTCATATTTTAAATTAGTTAGCAACTATATCATAGACATAATGCATTTAACCATCTATTTTTCAAATAATATAATGATAAATCGATTAAATTATTAATAAACTATTAGCGAGGGTATTAACAAAGTTAAGTGACCATCGCTTTCAGTCTTTCTCTATTACAATACAGTTCATAGATCATAAATAAGCATAAGTAATCACGAAATTTATAATTTACACGCACACAGCACAAGACGGTGCAGCATTTCCCGCCACTGCCGCCGCCAAAGGAGCAAGTGCAGCAGCAACCACAACAGCAACAGCAGCACCACCTCCTTCTCCACCATCACCAGCAGCATCACCAGCAACAACAACAATTTGAGATGCTATCACCGGGTTTGGTGGCGGCATCCCAGTTGCAGCGTCAGCGTGGCAAACAATCAAAAATCAATTTAACGCCATTTACAGCGAAGAACACATTGCCGGGACAGTTTATACCCATTATTTATACGCCAGTGAGCAGCAAGCCCGGCTCCGGCAGTCCCATCAATTACAATAACATCAATAATGGCAACCTGAAGCAGCCAGAAATTGTCTACCAAGCAGCAGTGCCACATAAAAATTCCCATCAAACACAAATCGTTGGTGTTCTTGCCTCAGACGAGCAGCAGCAGCAGCAGCCACCATCATCCGCATCTTCCGAGGAGGAAAAGAGCGTGGAAGCGGAGGAGGAGGTGCACCAGCAGCAACAGGAGGATCATAGGGCCCCCGAGGAGCCGGTGGAGGTGGAGGAGCAACAGCGGCAGCCGACTCCAAGGTAAGATTTATTAACAACACTTGTGATGCGAAAGCTCAAATGTGAGTCAAGCTCTGATCTTATGGGTATATGCTTGTCGCCATCCGCCTGCCAGGTATTTCCCACAGCCACGCCCACAAATATAGCGTGAGGTGATCCACTGGCAGTTGCGATATCGCATGTAATGTGTAGTGTAATTAAAAGTGTTGCTACCATTGTCAGCTTCATAACCGATTTATGTCATCGACACAGTCACTACTTTATCCAAGCATCCGAATTTCTCACATATTCATTTATTTTATTTTTTATTTACCAAAACCTGATTCTTTTTACTTCGAAATATGTGAAAACGCTTTGAGAACTTACGCGGGTTTTTGACTAAAAAAATAGGTAATTTTTACAATTTGATTTGAAATTTTGACACAGTACTCCCCCATGTGTTGCATTATCAAAATCTCTTCCAATAAGAACATTTAGGGACTATCTGCTTGTAATTTAAGATTTTGTCATGTTGACATTAAAATGTAAAATATAAATCCACGATATTATACAAATATATTAAATTTTTAGCGTTTATGAGAATATTTCCCATTTTTTTTAGATTTGGTAGTCTATGGAAAGAATTTTCGCTTTTAATCGATATAAATCGATTTATTACTAAAATTGTTTAGATATTTTCACTGAAAATCGATTTATTTCAAGCTCAATTAAAAACCACTCGACATGCTGAACTTGCGAAACGGTCGGCACGCACGCGGTACAGAAACTTTAAATTATTGCATTGAAGTTAATCTGGAATTGAGACTGGGGATACTGAGATGCTGTTGCATGCACAACATGCCCTTGGGCAGAAAAATCAATTGCATTAAATGCACTGGACCCAATCCACAACACACAGCCTCCATCCTTCAGCTTCTCCAGCTTCGGCTGCTCTTCTCCAAGCTCACAATCTGGGCCTTCCTCTATCTCTTTGCTGCCGCCGACAACTGCGGTGACGTAAGATCCATGACGACATCGAATTGCGACTCGAATGGCAGTTCGATGTACAGCAGGAGGCACTGCCAGTGGGCATAAAGTGGGCAGAGATGCGACCTGGCCAATGTCTCATGTACATAAGTACCATTGCCCCGTGTGTTTTAGTAGTAATTGTGAAATTGCAAATTCATGTCATAAATAGCCAACGGGGCACAGGTCAAAAATACAGGTCTGTCATACAAAAAGAAGGGTAGGAACATGCCGCCATTCAGGGGAGATTTTTACAGCCACCCTATGTCTGTCTGAAACAGACTCATGTTTTCACACTTGTTGCGATTTAAGTATTTAAATTAATTACCCATCCAGTTGGAGGACTGATATTTCGAAGAGTGAACTGATTTTCTTATAGTTTCCTGGGTTTATTTAAGTATTAAAAATATTTTAAAGAGAAAATTAGTCATCTCTCATCTCATTTTTGCTTACAATCAAATCCATAATTGCTTTGCATGACGATGACCCACCCACAGCATTGGCTACGCTTCCGTGTCGGTACCCGATACAAGCTCAGTTACCGCCGCCACCACATCTAGCAAAACCGCATTGGTAGTACATCAAAAATCGCCGACATTTGGCGGACATGTGAGTAAATACGAGAGCTACTTCAACATGGCCCCGCCCACACATCCGCAGCATCCGCACCTGACGCCCCAGGAGAAATACGTGCTTTACTTACAACAGCGCATGAAACACCAAAAGCATCAGCAACTACAGCAGCAGCAACATCAGCTACACCAGAATTACGACTTCCCACATCCGGTGGTGGTGCCAGCACAAAGCAGTAATACACTGGCCGGTAGCCACCATCCTGCAAACACCCATCTGCATCCCCATCAGCAGCAAACACACCATCATCCCCAGACACAGATCCATCATCCAAGCAAGTACGACGATGCCCTGTATGTGCGGCCGGATGCAACTGCTGGCCAACAGGTGCTGCACATTCCGTTGCGCGCCCTCATGGCCCACGTCCAAGAGCAGGCGCATTCGGAGTCGCAATACGCCAAGGATGAGGCGCTCGGGTAAGCCATTCATTTCAGGGGAAGCCATCTGGTGTAGATCATGATATTAGTTCAGTATTCAATGATCTCTTCACAGTCACTCATTTTCATCAATGCCTTACTGAGCTTAATGAAAGCTAAACCCTAATGAAATGTAGATCTCATATACTAAAATGAATACCTCTTCAGTTCCCCAGCACCGGCGCGGTATATTGATTATCTGATTGACGGCCCCCGACAGTCGCTGGATGATGAGCATCAGCAGGAGCCGCAACACCAGCAGCAGCAGCATGATCATCCTTCGGCCCATCATCCCTCACCCCAGCATGCATACATTTTGGTGACCACAACAGCTCCTCATATTGAACACCAACCGGCGGCACAGCTTCACCCGGAGATTTCCTCCACCCCACGACCTCAAATTCTGTATAAACAACAGCCCACACTTCGGTTACAGCCCGTGCACACCTACAAGGCCACTCGACGTCCCATTTACGTGACCGCACCCCCTCCAGCGGGTCCTCCCACGCCTAGTCACACGGTGGAGATTACTCCAAAGTATGTGTACGTTTCAGGAAAGCCGCCAAGTGGGCCAGAGTTGGCGCAGCGGGAACCTTCGACGGTGACACCCATTAAATTGAAACCCGTTTTCAAATACGCTCATGAACGTCCTCCACTAACGCCCGCCTATGTGCCCGGTCATGAGGATGATCAGTTGCCCGACATTCGTACCTCCTCGCTGGCTGAGATATTGCACAAGCTTCAGGCGAGCAATCATCTCCCACAGACTCTGACACCCGACAATATAGACAACTCCATTAAGACCCTGATACGGATATTGCAAAACCTGAAGCAAACGCAAACGATTGTTGCAAATCCACCGCAGCATCACGAGCACGAGGAGCACAAACATAACTCCCAGGACTACGACTACAACGGCGAAGATGATCAGCATACAACGTCGGAGGAGGCTGTTTCCAAACTAAAGGGACCAAGTGGGTATATATTCTATTCCACATTGAACAAGATTAACTAATTTAGATAATACTAGACAAGCATCCGGGACCAAGTACGGGTAGGCCCGGCATCGATTATCCTAACTACGCAGAGATCCCCAAGACAAGTTTCGAATGCACGCAGCAACGTTACAAGGGATTCTTTGGGGATCCAGATACCAATTGCCAAGTCTGGCATTATTGCGATCTCAATGGAGGCAAGGCATCGTTTCTGTGCCCCAATGGAACCATATTCAGTCAGGTATGATAATATAATATAGTATAATATTTACTATTATTACAAATTGTTATCTTTACTCGTTTTTTAATCAGATTGCTCTGACTTGCGACTGGTGGTTCAACGTGAAATGTTCGACTACTTCCCAACTATATGTGCTGAATGAGCGACTCTACAAGTACATACTGCCCTTCAATCCCAAGTTTCCCGAGGATTACAACGGGCCCATTGTAGATAAGTAAGAAAATGTCACAAAATCAAATATATAAATTCACGTAAATAACCTGATAAACTATCCTTCGCAGATACCTGGCCATGAAGTTTCAGGAAATGGAGGAGAAAATGCGGCAGGATAAGCAACGCAAGGCTGCCCAACAGGCGGAGAAACCAGCCGAGGTCTCGTCGTCCACTCCATCCCTGCCCAAAAACCACAAGCCAGAGCCCAAGCATGTGGGCAGTGGAATTAATGCCCAGGTCTATGAGCAAAGCTCGGAGCGAAATCTCTTAATTGACGACGAGATTGATGACATTTCGGAGCGTGGCAGCTACGACACTTTTGATCAATCCCAACCTACTACCATAATGTCTCCTACAAGCACCCAGGGCGAAATCAAATCCTATGTTCTCAAACCCATTGTTGTGTCATCCACACCACAACCAGAACCTCAAATAGAATTCGAAGTGGAACCCACAGCTCCGGACAGCAGCGAAGAGGAGGACAAGCTGCAGAGTTTAAGGGAAACTAAGGACGCAGAGAAGAAAAAAGGGCGAGAGACGACAAAAGTGAGCGTGGAAAAGCTGGAGGTTATCGAGATTAAGACCGATGGAAATACCGGACAACTGATGCCCATCAAACATAGCAGCAGCAGCAGCAAATGAGCGGCAATGGAAGGAGACCCCAAGACAGAAGGGAAGTAAGGAAGAGCTTGCCATATTTGTAATGAGAAATTCGCCCCTAAATTATTCTTTAGCGAGCAAGTACTGTAAATAGCTAGCCGTAAATGCAACTGTATACATAAACATACCTATAGCTATAGTTGAAATAAATAATTCTGACTAGTAAGTAAAATGACCCCAGGTAGCACTCACCTCCTGGTTATTGTGGATGTTTCTTAAAGCTGAATTTAAAGCCTTCAAGGTACTTGGTATTTCGGAAGCCATATGTTGATTCTAGACAAAAAGGTAAGTTCAATTAAGTTAGAGAGTTCGAAGTAAGAAGCAGTTCTACTCACTATCTCGGACACCGTCTGCGTTCTATGGTTCATGTGATGTAGACTCGAGCATTTCGCGCAATGGTTGCGACGACACTCGGTACAGTGAATATTTAGGGGCAGGCGATGCACGAGGCACACCCCCCGACGGGGCATGTGGAAAACCTGGTTGCCAACACGATATCCATTTGGCTGTACGTACGTCCTCTCGAAGGTGTGCGTTTTGAGCACACGACTGCGCTTATGAACGATCTCAAAGCAGTTACCGCAATATAAAGCACTGCACTGCGAACACTTGCCCATGGCGGAGGCCCGGTTGCATTCGTTGCATTTTGTGGCCTGGACGATCATCAAACTGTGGCTCGGAGATTCGTTAACTGGCTCCGTGTCCAAGTTATGGAAATATGTGAGACTGCAGGCCTCTCCCAGCACATGGTAGTTGAGTTCGTAGAAGTCGGACTTGCTGTCCGGATTCTTGGCGTTAATCAATGGATGAGCCGGCTTCTGGCAAACGGCACACGTCACATTTTGCCGATCTTCCGACAAACAGTTCTCGCACAGACTATGGCCGCATGGCAGAAGGAAGGGACGATGATTATCTGATGATTCTAAGAGGGGGTAATAGAGTGTCAATAAGTAATATATTTTGTTGTATTTTGTAGATTTAAGAGTATATTATAAGTCTTCAAAACTGCATTTCAATCAAAATATACATACATACACGAAATGCGAATGTACATGCATGCATATATGTACATATATATATGTATGAATGCATTTCGTCAATGTTTAGAAAGATTTTGTCAAAGAGAACAGGAAAAAGCCAATGGAGATCCGTTATGTAGCAAAGTAGAGATGCGCGTTCTTGCCAAATAAAAATTCTTAAATGTTATATTTTTTGCTGTTTATACAAGTTTTCTTGCAGCTAATTAATAATATTTGGGTAATAATAACGCATATGGCTACATTATAAGCAAATATTTCGTTGTCTAACTGTTTTTAGCTGCGTTTTTCAAGCCACACTTACACTAGCAAGCGGCGCATTCACATGAAATATGTATAAAAAAAACGCTTGCGCCCGAAAAGTCTCGAATATTTTCCAATCGAAACATTCAATGAAAACTCTAAACGCTCTGTATTTTGTGAATTACACGAAAGAAAATCTGTACTTACGCTCGTCCTTAGTGTAAGTATAGTCGCTGGAGCACTTGGGGCAGTGCAGCAGATTCTTCAAATTGGACGCCACAAATCTACGGTCGAAAAACTTTACAACGCGGTCGTCCGCCATTATTTCGATTTAAGGAACTTCTCTAATCCAAAGCGTATTTTACTTAGAGCAGTGTTGCCAGATGAACATTTGCCTTTCCCCCTAAAAAATCTCAAAAGGGTTCAATTTCCCCCTAAAAAATCCAGTTGTCCCCCTAAATTAAAAAATTAATTCATTTCAAAATATAAAGAAAAAAAAAGTCATATTGTAAATTTAAAAAATGTTGAGGAAAATAAAACAAGTTGAGTGTTTTTTTATTATAAACATATATTTTTAGAAATTGAGATCTAACATTAAATTATGGCCTTGTTTATACATTTGTTCGGATGGTTCAAAGTTATTACAACTTTTTGAAACCATTAGTCTTATTCGTGAAAAAGCATCTACAGTACCTACTCTTTTGTCATAATTTGCCATATTTAAAAGATTTATTTTCTAGACATTTTTGTCATATTTTAGTCAATATTTTAATTTTAAAGTATTCCTTTTAAACTTTTTAATAATGCAGGATTTCAAAACCCCCTAAACTTTCCCCCTAAAAATTCTTCCCCCCTAAAATTCCCCCTAGGACGCCAAAAACCCCTAAATCTAGGGGAAAAACCCCTGATCTGGGAACACTGCTTAGAGCTGGGATGCGATTCGATGCATATTCGATCTAATCGATTTTTTTATTTTGTGTGAAACCTCAATTATTATGAGAATCGTTTTTTTTTTTTAATTTGCGAATTTGTCGAAGAACATGCCTTTTTTAACAGTGCGCCACGAAATATCTGTGCGTTCCAGCTAGCTTGACAGAAAGTGAGCGTCTATTTAGCGGATATTTATAATAGAAGAGCTTCTCTAAGCCTAAGAATGTGAACAAATTGGTTTTTTGCCAAAGAAAATTCTTGGAACTCCCAGTGAAAGAACTGATCTCCCCAGGTTGTTTGGCTAATAGTTAACTATTACTGAATTTTGTTACTAAATAACGTTTTTTTTTTCATCAAAAAAATATTTGTTAGATTAAATCGATCTGTTTTAGAAAATCGGTCAAAAAAAATCTATTCACGAAATTGAGAATCGTTCCCAGCTCTATTTTCACTTCTTATAAATGCTTT
Organism: Drosophila nikananu; assembly: GCA_008042635.1. NCBI lineage: Eukaryota > Metazoa > Arthropoda > Insecta > Diptera > Drosophilidae > Drosophila > Drosophila nikananu. Next base: position 98 of record VNJV01001294.1, on the reverse strand, counting down.
TTCATTCGGAAATCTCACCTAGAGGTTTCGATGCCACTATCAAGGTATCGAATTTGTACCTTTCTGATCCAAGATCGATAGCTTATTGTCGCTATCGA
>VNJV01001289.1:18470-32309 GCA_008042635.1 Drosophila nikananu | reverse complement strand
AAAAAACCAAACTAGACTGAAATCGGTTGAGTTTTAGCCAAGTTATGATCAAAAAACCCTTAAGGTGTTCTCGATTTTTGAGCAAAAATGTATTACATTTTTTCATCGTGCAAAATTGTTAAAAATTTACTAAAAATAGGAAATTTAGTTTTGAATAGAGAAAAGTTCTCCTATTAAAACCAAGAAGAAAAAACCAAACTAGACTGAGATCGGTTGAGTTTTAGCCAAGTTATGATCAAAAAACCCTTAAGGTGTTCTCGATTTTTGAGCAAAAATTTATTACATTTTTTTCATCGTGCAAAATTGTTAAAAATTGACAAAAAATAGGAAATCAAGATTTGAATGCAGAAAAGTTCTCCTATTAAGACCAGGAAGAAAAAAACCAAACTAGACTGAGATCGGTTGAGTTTTAGCCAAGTTATGATCAAAAAACCCTTAAGGTGTTCTCGATTTTTGAGCAAAAATTTATTACATTTTTTTCATCGTGCAAAATTGTTAAAAACTGACAAAAAATAGGAAATCTAGATTTGAATGCAGAAAAAATCTCCTATTAAAACCAAGAAGAAAAAACCAAACTAGACTGAGATCGGTTGAGTTTTAGCCAAGTTACGATCAAAAAACCATTGAAGGTGTTCGCGATTTTTGAGTCAAAAATTTATTACATTTTCTTCATCGTGCAAAATTGTTAAGAACTGACAATTAATAGGAAATTTAGTTTTGAATGCAGAAAAGTTATCCTATTAAAACCAAGAAGAAAAAACCAATCTAGACTGAGATCGGTTGAGTTTTAGCCAAGTTACGATCAAAAAACCCTTAAGGTGTTCTCGATTTTTGAGCAAAAATGTATTACAGTAGTTTTGAATGCAGAAAAGTTCTCCTATTAAAACCAAGAAGAAAAAACCAAACTAGACTGAGATCGGTTGAGTTTTAGCCAAGTTACGATCAAAAAACCATTGAAGGTGTTCGCGATTTTTGAGTCAAAAATTTATTACATTTTCTTCATCGTGCAAAATTGTTAAGAACTGACAATTAATAGGAAATTTAGTTTTGAATGCAGAAAAGTTCTCCAATTAAAACCAAGAAGAAAAAACCAAACTAGACTGAAATCGGTTGAGTTTTAGGCAAGTTATGAGCAAAAAACCATTGAAGGTGTTCGCGATTTTTGAGTCAAAAATTTATTACATTTTTTTCATCGTGCAAAATTGTTAAAAACTGACACAAAATAGGAAATTTAGTTTTGAATGCAGAAAAGTTCTCAAATTAAAACCAAGAAGAAAAAACCAAACTAGACTGAAATCGGTTGAGTTTTAGCCAAGTTATGAGCAAAAAACGCCGAAGGTGTTCTCGATTTTTAAGCAAAAAATTTAGACAGAGGCGTCTCCCCGTAGCAGCCTCTATTTTATTCAATGGCCTACCGCTTAACTGGGTGGTTAAAAAGTGATATATTGAACTTATGGACTACAGTTTGTGAATAAGGGTTTTGAAGGTAAGGATTTTGTTCGAGTTTTGCTGCTGGGTTGGCTAAGAGTCGATAATTGTGTTTCAAAAATTGCCGGTCGTCTACAAAGTATGGCCGCATCTCTAGCACTGTGCTGTAATCGAAATTGTGATATAATTGTTGCAGTTCTTTGGTATATTCCAAGCGACTGCCGCCTGGTCACACTGCCGCGACAGCCAAACAACTGAACAAAAACAAAAACACCGCTCTGATGCCTTAGCGCTTGCGTTTTTTGTTGTTATTTGCCAGCCACGCGAGACGAGACGAGTCGAGAAGAGAGGAGAAGCCCCGATGCTGCGCCTACTCGTGTCCAACTGCGGTCGCAGCAGCGACCTGTTCAGGTGAGAATGCTAACCTGGCGCCAAACCCACGCACCTGACCCTGGCCCGCGCCTCGCCCTCGCCTCTCTCCCGGTTATGTCATCATTCCAACGGTTTAACCCTGCCCTCTCTCTCTCTTTCCCTCTATCTCTCTGCCTCGCAGTCGCCACCTGCTCCAGCCGACGCAGCAGCCACTGCCACGCCTCCAGAATGCCGCCCGACTGATGCGACAGCACCTGCGAGGAACGAACGCCAAGGGAGGAGCACCGCCAGCGACGCCCGCTGCCATTCCCATCACGGCCACGAAAGCCACCCGCCTGCTGCACACCACACGCCTTCTTCTGTGGGGCGGCGGTAGCCTGACCCTTGGACTGGGCGCGCGCTCGTGGTGGGCAGGACGGGGAGCCGTCGTTCACTGCGAGGGCAGCCGGCTGGCGGTGCGGAAGGAACCGCTGGAGGATGAGCAGGACAAGGAGAAGTTCGACTGGCTGCGTTTATGGTCGTACCTAGAGCCACATCTCTGGGAGCTGATCGGTGCCGTATGCGTGAGTGTTTTCCCTCAACTTCAAGCAAGCGTATCCTTTAAATCTCGTATTCCCCTTACCTCAGGCCGCCCTGATTGTGGCATACATCAATATACGCATACCGAACCTGCTCGGCGACCTGGTCAACACGCTGGCGCGTTACGCCAATACCTACGTCACCGATCCCATCAACAACTCGTTCGTGAAGGACGTAAGCAAGCCGGCCAGCAACCTGTTGAGCCTGTACATGCTGCAGTCGGGCTTCACCTTCATGTACATCTACCTGCTGAGCCGCGTCGGCGAACAGATGGCGGCCAAGATGCGGCAGGATCTGTTTAAGCAGATCGTCGTCCAGGACATTGCATTCTTCGATGACAATCGGACGGGTGAGCTGGTCAATCGGCTGACCGCCGATGTGCAGGACTTCAAGACCTCGTTCAAGCAGTTCGTCGCGCAGGGATTGCGGAGTGCCGCCCAGCTTATCGGCGGCAGCATATCCCTCTTCATGATATCGCCGCACATGGCGGCCATAGCGCTGGCCAGTGTCCCCTGCGTTGTCATGTTCATGTCGTACCTGGGCCGGAAGCTGCGATCACTGAGCAAAAGCTCACAGGCGCAGGCCGAACGGGCCACCGGTGTGTGCGAGGAGGCGCTGTCCAACATACGAACGGTGCGGTCCAGTGCCTGCGAATACCGCGAGATGCAGCTGTTCGAAACGGAGACGAACGAGGCGGCTCGACTGGCGCAGGAGCTGGGCTACGGCATTGCCGTCTTCCAGGGCCTGACCAACTTCTTCCTCAACACGTTGGTGCTGTCCACCCTGTTCATGGGCGGCCATCTAATGTCCACGGAGAGCCTGTCGCCGGGCGCTTTGATGGCCTTCCTGGTGGCCTCGCAGGGCGTGCAACGATCCCTCGCCCAGGGATCCATTCTGCTGGGCACAATGATCAGAGGCATGACCGCGGGCAGTCGGGTCTTCGAGTTCCTATCGCTGCAGCCGAAGGTGGAGCTGCTGCGCGGCTATGTCATACCGCAGGAGCGGCTGCACGGCGAGATACGCTTCGAGAACGTCTCCTTTGCCTATCCCATGCGACCGGATCATGTGAGTTATTCTGGAGGCGCCACTGACACACCAATTCTCTAATCTGTGTAATCTTAGGTGGTGCTCAAGGACTTCAGCCTGACGCTCCGCCCCGGCCAGACAGTGGCCCTGGTGGGAGCCAGTGGCTCGGGCAAATCCACGATAGCCTCGCTGGTGGAACGCTTCTACGAACCAACCACGGGCAACATCAAGCTGGATGGCTACAAGCTCTCGGACATCTCGCCCTATTGGCTGCGGGCCAATGTCCTGGGCTTCATCGAACAGCAGCCGGTGCTGTTCGGCACCTCCATCCTGGAGAATATCCGATATGGCAAGCCGGATGCCGGCGAGGACGACGTCTTTGCCGCGGCCCGCCTCTCGCAGTCCCATGACTTTGTCACCGCCCTGCCCGATGGCTATGCGACGCATATGGGCGAGCGGGGTACCCAGTTGAGCGGCGGACAGCGGCAACGCATCGCCATCGCCCGGGCGCTGTTGAAGAATCCGCGGATCCTCATACTGGACGAGGCGACGAGCGCCTTGGACGCCACCAGCGAGGCGGAGGTGCAGCGGGCTCTAGATACGGCGGTCCAAAATCGGACGACACTGGTGATTGCCCATCGGCTGTCGACGATACGAAACGCGGACCTGATCGTTGTCCTCGACCAGGGCCGCGTTGTTGAAGTGAGTGTGTTGTCTTAGTGTTCTTTTCCCGTAAAAGTTCGATACTATATTGCAAATTTTGAAAACTTTGATATCTCGAAAAATATCCGATTAAAAAATATCAATTAATTCCAGACCGGCAAACATGACGAGCTGATGGTCAAGCGCGGCCTGTACTTTGAGCTAGTGCGCCAGCAAGAAAGGCGCGAAATCCTCGAACAGGTGGACGCCGTGGAGGAGGCGGTGGCCACCAAGGAGCAGAAGCAGCCGCAGCAGTCAGCCCCCGCTGAAGCGCCTGCGACGGTGGGCAACATCAGCAGCAGCAGTAGTTCCAGCGGCAGGACGAACGCCGCCCAAGGATAAGCGATTTTAGGCAAATTGGTTACGATGACGATGATAATTCCCTTTAAGTTTAGCAGAGATTGTTTTTGGTTTCACCTATTTTTTATTTTTTTCAACTGACCAAACAAAAAATGGTAAAGATAAGTTTACAATAAAATAAACGCTGAAGACAGTATTGTTTTTGTTATAAAACAAAAGTATTTTATTGTCATTTTCGAAACAATCATGTAGAATTTGGTACAAATTTAAATATTAAAATTTATAAGAAAAGACGTAAAATTTTGTAAGTGAAAATCCGTTAATTTACGATAATCGCTGAAGACCGAAAAGTCTGGCAACGTTTCGGATTTTTACAACCGTTGTCAGATTTTTCGGTCGCGAGGTATCGATATTAGGACAAACAAAAAACCGCGATATAAATATATCAGTTTTAGAAAAATATCGATATATTGATATTATTATCAACAACCCTAGTTTCTTTTTTGTTTTTTTAAACAAATGAATTTTTTGTTTATTGTTTGAGTTCGGTTTCGGCCCTAGACAGGTTGCTGTGCGTGGTTAATTAGTTTCGGCAAATCGCATGGCGATCGTGTGGCGGGAATCGTTCTAATTTTCCTGGAAAATCCAACAAATGTGCAATGTGTGGTCAACAGCAAATACAAACGAACAATTATGTAAGTGTGTGTGTGTGTGTGTATGTTTCTGTTGAGTGCGCGCTGTATTTGCTTTATTTTTATAGTACAACAAACCAGTTGTTGTTGTTGCTGGAGCTGCTTTGGGCCATTGCTAATGTCGTTGTTGTTCCCGTTCCCCCACTCACATTTTCGGGCAGTGTGTTTGATGTGTTTGTGTGTGTAAGCGTGTGACGGTGTCCAGCACCTGTGCGCGTGTTCGTATGTGTAAGTGCTTTGCCTCCGCACAGTGGGTCAACTTGTGGACTTGTCACTCATAAACTAAACAAATTAAATGTGTTTGAATTAGGCTTCTTTTGAGCATTAATTGCCTTAATTGCCTCAACAGCAATTGTAGGCCAAGCATAGTTACAGTTAATTAAAGACAATAACTATTAAAGCGATTAGTCAATTACCATAGAGTTGTTTTTAATGCTATTAAAGTAGGAAACATTTTAAGTTACATATATAAAAAAGTAAAAGAAAACATTTTTAGAGGCATTAAAACAATAGCTACTTTTATTGAGTGTTCAATTCCATGCCCACTGTGCCGCGGCCGGTAGTGTAAGTGTGTGTTTTGATGGCGCATTCGTCATTGCCCTGGCTTTTACGGGGGCAGGAGCGGGATGGCAAGCATAACAACTACAGTTAGCGCAGCGATTGCAATCCGAAATGTTGATATTGATGTTGAGATGCCGATGTTGTTGCTGCATCCACACTCAACTCCGTATTCACGGTCAATGTTGCTGCCGAACGCATCAAGATTAGCAGCGAAATCCGCTCAGTGCACTATGGAAAATGTTCTCCTTTAAAACTTAATTTTATAACCAATTTGCATTTGTTAGTTTTGTATTTATTAATATTATTTATATGTACTTAGGAAATGCACGCATTAGTTCATATTTAATTATTACGATGAGAGTCACCGATTGACGGAGGTAGAGCTGACTCAGGATCGCAATCTTTATCGTGGCGAAACGCCAGTGTCCACTCAACTTCCTACTTATGGCTCTTATTTAAGTATATACATACATACATCACATATGCTTACTAAATAATTATGCAATCTTATTAATTACATTTTTTATAAGATTTTTAGATAAAATCTATATTTAAAATTTGACTGATATATTTTTCGATATTTGAATTTTCGATACATTAAAGTATACGATATTTTCAATATGTTTTTAAAGTCGATGATTTTGAGGGTATATCATATTGGACTTTACCTTGTAATTTATGTACATACATTTCTGATATTCCATATAGCGGTCATAAGTCTGCGATTGTTTATAATGCACTTATGCAAATTCTCACAAGGATAGCTATTGATAAATTATTAAAATCTGCTTTATGACACTTTATTATATTTGTAAGCGACATTATTGATTTATGATACGAGATAAGATAAGATATATTGTTTGCTCAGTTTCTTTATATGTACAAATATATATATATATATATATATTTATAAGGAACCCCTTCGTGCTCCACGTTCCAAGTCTATGATATACTTGCTATATTTAATGCCTACTCCGTCATTCGCTAATACCCTCTCCCTGCTCCATTTTCAGCAGTTCTAACGTAATCGGGGCCGAGTCCATAAAAAAGCAAATGGAAACAAAACATTCCATGTACCATCAGCAGCGCCTTCGGCCGAATGGCGGCGGAGGTCGCGCAGGATCAAAGGCAGGACCAGGACCTGGAGCACCGCTATGCGCCCACTGTCGTGGCCAGTTGCTGCCCCATCCAGAGGAGCCCATCGTAATGGCGCTGGGCCAGCAGTGGCACTGCGACTGCTTCCGCTGCTCCGTGTGCGAGGGCCACCTACACAACTGGTACTTCGAGCGCGAGGGTCTGCTCTACTGTCGCGAGGACTATTATGCCCGCTTCGGCGATGCCTGCCAGCAGTGTACGGCCGTCATCACGGGACCCGTCATGGTGGCCGGCGAGCACAAGTTCCATCCGGAGTGCTTCTGCTGTGCCGCCTGCGGCTCCTTTATCGGCGAGGGCGAATCGTATGCCCTGGTTGAGCGGTCCAAGCTGTACTGTGGCCTGTGTTATGGGAAGCGATCTTGCCAGCCGGCGGATGCCAAGGCAAGGATCACGACGGCCGGCAAGCCGATGCATTCCATTCGGTTGGTGGAGATACCCAAGGACGCGACTCCGGGACTTCGGGTGGATGGGGTAGCGCTGGACGACGGCTGTCCCACTGTTCGGATTACGGAGTAAGTATTAATTGGATACGTTCACTGACTAACCTCCTCATCCATCATCATCATCCTCGAACTCTGAATCTCCCTGAGGTTCACCCCCTCCACCTTAAGGCTCCATTTCATCTACTAATCCCGCTGGTGGTTCCACTGGCACCTCCTCTTTCTGCATTCCTCCTGAAACATGCTTACTTATGAAATGGGAAGCAGCTTGTTCTGCAAGTTCTTCCTCTGGCTGACCTCGGTGGCGGAGCAGTGCTGTGGTGCCTCCTATAGGTAACCCCCTCCATTGAGACGAGAGGCTAAATACCAGCTGCAAGCTCCTAGACGCTCAATTAACCTCCTGACTTCCTCCCTCTATCCCATTCCCCCAGGATCGATGTGAATCTGACGAACCTGCACATTGGCGACCGCATCCTGGAGGTGAACGGCACACCCGTGAGCGACTCTTCGGTGGAGCAGATCGACAAGCTGATACGCAGCAATGAGAAGATGCTCCAGCTGACAGTGGAGCACGATCCGGTGCAAGTGTGCCGCTCCTGCAGTCAGGCGGATATCCAGCGGGCCTGTTCCGCCTCCACGTTGATCCTGCCACTGAGCACATCGGCGTCCAGTGTCGAAGTTGGTGGCCGAGAGCGTTTGTACAAGACGCCGAGCGGTGAACCCAATCAGAGCACCAAGGCGCGGAAGCTGCGACAGGCTAGCAATGCCTCCGCAACCACCATACCCGTGGCAGCCGCCGCCATGACACAGCTGAAGGAGAAGGAACGCTGCTCCAGTCTGTCCAAGCTGCTCGACGAACAGCACCAGGCGCAACAGCAATCGGCGCATCCACAGCTCTACGATCTGTCAAGGACGCAATCGTGTCGCGTTGTCCAGAAGCCGCAGCGAATTTTTCGTGCCTCCGACTTGGTTATTGGCGAAAAACTGGGCGAGGGCTTCTTTGGCAAGGTGTTCAAGGTCACCCATAGGCAGAGCGGCGAGGTGATGGTCCTCAAGGAACTCCATCGGGCCGACGAGGAGGCCCAGAAGAATTTCATCAAGGAAGTGGCCGTCCTGCGGTTGCTCGACCACCGGCATGTCCTAAAGTTCATCGGTGTGCTTTACAAGGAGAAGAAACTGCACATGGTCACCGAATATGTCGCTGGCGGGTGTCTTAAGGAGCTCATTCATGATTCCGCCCAGATCCTCTCCTGGCCGCAACGCGTCTGCCTGGCCAGGGACATTGCCTGCGGGATGAGCTACCTCCACTCGATGAACATCATCCATCGCGACCTCAACTCCATGAACTGTCTGGTGCGCGAGGACCGTTCGGTCATAGTGGCTGACTTTGGCCTGGCACGCAGTGTGGATGCGCCGCGACTCCCTGGCGGAGTGCCTGCATCCACCAGTGGCAACGGAACGCCCGGCGGTGGCTATGGATCTGGCGCTGGCAGCGATGCGGCCATGTCGCCGGGCGGCACGCTCAGGCGCAGCAAGAGCCGGCAGCGGAGGCAACGCTACACTGTGGTGGGTAATCCCTACTGGATGGCACCCGAGATGATGAAGGGTCTCAAGTACGACGAGAAGGTGGATGTCTTTTCATTCGGCATTATGTTGTGCGAGGTGAGAAAGATCACTTAAATACCCCTTGCTGTTGCGTTGCTTTAACACTCCGTCTTGCAGATCATTGGACGCGTGGAAGCCGACCCGGACTACATGCCCCGCAACTCGGACTTTAGCCTGAATCAGCAGGAGTTCCGCGAGAAGTTCTGCCACTCGTGTCCGGAGGCGTTCGTCAAGGTGGCCTTTGTCTGCTGTGACCTCAATCCGGATCTAAGGCCCTCCTTCGAGACGCTGCACATGTGGCTGCAACGGCTGGGTGAGCATCTGGCCGTCGAGCGGATGCCGCCGGAACGGTTGCTGTACGAGATCGAGAACTTTCAGGAGTGCTATGCCAGTTCCGAGGACGCCTTGTCGCCCACCTCGCAGCGCAGCCTGGACAACCTGGACCAGTTGGTGAGTATCGTGGCCGAATCGCCGGACTCTGTGTGCCATCCTGTGGACAAGGAGGAGGAAAAGGCGACGGAGACAGAGACAGAGAAGGAGAATCTGGTGATACGGCCGCAGGATATACCAAAGTCACCGCATCTCGGCAAGGATTTCTCGCCGAGCGGCGAACGACTGAGGGATAGCATGCGGGCGCGTCGTCGTCAGCGTTTCCTTGGCGCCCAGGAGCAACGTCGCACCCTCACCCCCGAAACGGAGTCCAAGGAGCGGGCCCTGAAGCAGGCTCTGCGGAAATGCCGGCCCTTTGGCGAAAGGGGCTACCTGGTGGACCTGCGGCCGGGCGGAGAGCTGCAGCTTCAGGATGTTCGGGACCTGAATACCTATTCCGACGTGGATTCTAGCTGCGACACCAGCCTGAATTACCTGGAGGTCAACAGTCAGCCATCGGCAGCGGCAGCCCCTCAACGGGAGGAGGAGGAGGCGGAGAAGCCTGCACTCAAAGTGGAAATGGTGGAGGCGACTCCCCAAACGCATTCCCAGCCGCACCGCCTGGCCATCGAGGACATGCGCAATCGGTTGCATCAGTGCCGCAGTATGTTCGAGCAACTGGAGGAGGAGAGCAGGCGCAACCTCAGCCAGACGCAAAACTCCATGCGCAACTTCTTCAAGACGCCGCCGGTGGCCCTAAAGATGTTCCAGCGCCTGGAGCACGAGGCGGCCGCCCTGAATGGTGGCAACAATTGCCCGCCGCCACCCCCGCCACGCACACAACGCATCAATCAGACACCCATCTTTGGCCGTAGGAATCCGCCAGCGGCGGATGCTGTGGAGAAGCAGAAGCTGCAGCAGGCCGAGTCACTGGAGCATTTGGCAACCAGTGCTGGTGGCAAGCAGCTGCCCACACCGGCGCCAGCGCCGAAAAGAAGCAAGGCTGCAACAACAAACTTGCCGCCGCCGCCATCGGTTAGCAGCCCGAGCAGTAGTCACCACCAGCCCGCAAATCAGCCACTCTTCCTGCCGCCCAGTGGGAGTACCGCCCCAGACTGGCTGCCCAAGAAGCACAGGCTCACGCTACCCATTCCCCCGCCCACGCACTCATCGCCACAGCGAGTCGGCAGCAATCACCGCCTGCCTGCGAGCAACAGCAAGGGCAAGCCGCTGAAGCCACCATCCTCGCGGACGGGCCATGGAAGCACCGCCAGCAGCAACAGCACCTCCTCGCCCACCAGGAGCAGTAGGCCGGGATCGCCTAGCAAGCATCTGGCCCAAAGGCACACCGCCGCCACTGCCCAGCGACTGACCAATGGTAAGGATTTTGCTTTGTTCTTTTAAGCTTAACTAATTCTTTAAACATTTCATTTATCCAGTGACCGCCACCATTCAGCAGCAGCAGCAGCAGCAATCCTCGAGAACGACACGCCTGAACATTCTCAGTCCGGAGAAAGTGCATCGCCTTGGCGCTCGACTCACTGATCAGAAGCAGAAGCTTCGGGAAGAGGCAGCTAACGGCAGCGGCGGAGCCTCGTCGGGAGTCAGTAATGGTGGTCATCGGTCTAGTGCCTCTGGAGGAGCAGCACCAAGTCCGGCCGAGAGGAGACGAAGGGCGGCACCACCGCCGCCCGTGCGTACGCATTTCAATACGCGCTGCTAGCTGGCGGAAATACGTGCGGTCTAGAGAAGCCACTGGACGACTCAGGAGGCTGTTCCACTCAGGGAGCTCATGTAAAAAGGCTGTGGTAAGTACTAAGCAGTATTATATTAGTAAATGATTATAGACCTAATAACTATGCCTTTTTCACACAGGTTAAAAGCGCACATGAAGCACGCCCTTCTCCTTTGAAAACAGAAAACATTCCAACAAAATATCAAGAAACCCACTACGAAACACGCAAAAACAAAACAATCGAATAGCGAAAGAAAAGCGAATAATCGACATTTTTGGAATCATCGATCAATTACAAAATAACAGCTACAAGATTCCGGAAATCAATTCCAAAAAAAGAAATCTATGGCAGTTTTTAAAAAACTGTTAAAAGAGAGAGGCAGCTAAACAGGATATAACAGCTATGCTCAATAAGCCCAACGAAAACTGTTATACCCAGCTCTCTGTAAAGTGTTTATTTTTCTTTATTTTTTTTTTAACATTTGACAATAGGCTTAAGCTGATGATATACCGTTATAACGAAGGTTAAGTGCCTGTTAAGCAAGTAAAATCCAACAAGATGCAATATTTACATAACAAGTTGTATAGAAACCAAGCGAATAATTATAGTATTTAAGATTACAGGGTATTATATAACAGCGACTACTACTGTTCCGACTAACTAAATACTAACCTAACGAACTCAACTAACTGCTAAGCAATTACTTTTTAAACCCACTATGGTCTGTGAAGCGATAAGGGCCCGTTTCTATATTGCCTGAATAATTGTTTGTTTGGGTAATATATAGACAGCTCCTTAAAGAAAAGATAGAGACAGAGAAGAAAAGAACATTGTGCCATGAAGCTGAGCGAAGAATCTGATGAAGGATAGGGATAACCATTTGGGGAAGGAACCCACCCACAAAACAAAAGACAAAACGACAAAGGAACGAAAAGAACTTTTATTAGGTAAATTGTGGTTTACATATTTTTTGATATACACCATACATATATATATATATATGATATATATTCCATTATTATATAGATTAACGATAAACGTATTCCATGTTAGTGCTTAAATCTAATTTATTATTTATCGATTCTCCCATTCACCCGTCCCCGTCCCCAATTTCATGAACAATAATTTACCATGCTAAGGGACACATTTTTTGTATCGACGAGAGAAAGTCTAACTTTAAAGCAAAACGCATTAAAAGTAAAAGGTTATATAAATAATTGTACCAACTTGTATTGCTCAAAGGCGATTTTAGTTTTAAGAGACACACACACAAACACTTATACATTGCTAACTGTTATACAAAACACGCACACGCTCAAGCCTAATAACTGTTATACTGTTGAAACTGTACTTTATATATATATCTATATGCATCCACTATACAGGAGCGAATTGAAACGCTTTGCAATTAACAGCTTCTGTATGACACTTGAGCCGAGCCACTGTTATGCCCGCTGCTGTACCTAGGCCAGTATAACAGTGGTTGCGCTCAACTGATCTAGCATTTAATAATATATTATACACTATATACAAAAACTACAAATATGTGCGATATTTTTATATGCTGTTAATAGTGAAAAATGTAACGTGTTGTATTTCGACTTCCCGCTTCCCATCTCTTTGTTTTAATCTAAAAACCGTTTGTTTTTTTTTTGTCAATAAAAGTGAGAAAAGATTAAATAAATAAACTGAATGCAAAGAAACTAGTTTGTGGTTGTATTATGTTCATATTGATTAAAATGGGTTATAACCGTTAATAAGATATCACTTCGTCTGCTTTATCAAGGGTCTGTTGTCCAAAAGAGGATAAATGGACAATTTTATAAACTTATTCCCCTAAAATGGTGCACATTAATTGATTATTTAAATTTTTAAAATGCTTAACCACCTCAAACCGAATTCATGCTTAGGTGTGACCAGCTGCCATAGAGAGGAAAAAATTGCTGTTTAGCATTATAATCGGAAAATCTGCCGACCACACTCCACTAAGGTGACCGTTTGCGTTATTTAAAATACTTTGTGGCATTTTGCGCGTCGCTTTTCAACAATATTTCCGACAATTGAATTAAGTTAAAGTACAAACAATGGAGACGCCGCGCCGAAAGCTGCGCGACCTGCACCTGGAGAATGTGCAAAACATCAGCACACCCATCCGCATTCCGCCGTCCCCAATGCTAAAGACGCTCCTGGGCTACGGCACCGGAGTCAGTGTTTATCGCCTGGATCGGTCGCCGCGCCAAGGCCAAATCCGTTCTCCGTGGGCGGTTAAGCGGATCACCCAGAATACGCGCATCAAGAAGGATCCGCTTTTCAACAAGCGGATAGTCTACGAGGCCGAGATCCTGCGGTAAGTCCATGTAAGCCGGCGCGGCGTTGGTGTGCGTGTGCCTCCTGTACGTGGGCGTGTGTGTGTGTGTGTCGCAATGTGTGTTTTTGGTGGTTTGATGCTGCGTGGGCCATAGGGTGACTCGGTTTGTGGGTCAATTTCAAACAATAGGGTGTCCTCCGAAAGGAATTGAAATTAAAAACATGTATTTTAAATACTTTAAAATGGTTTGCAAAATGAATAACATATAAATAATTTGTACTTCAAAATGAGTAAGACTATTTTTAACTTTGTTAAGTATTAGCATGAATTATATAGATTATTGTTATATACGAAATAGTTTTCTTAAGAAGAAAGAGGACAGAATGTTCGCCCTAAGCATTGACCATATCCCTTGACGTATTTTAAATCCCAACTAGGGATTTCGCTACTCGGAAAGTCGTACTGATTGCTAACAATGACTATGTTTTTGTTGTTTGTATGAGAGTTTTTTTTATAATAAAAATAATAAAGGAAACAATATGATTCACATGAACAACCACCCCCCC
>VNJV01001289.1:0-18437 GCA_008042635.1 Drosophila nikananu | reverse complement strand
CCCCCCCCCCCCCCCCCCCCCCCAACCGTTACCCTGAAAATTCCATTAAATATCCGAAACTGTATTTCAGGAAGCTGCAGCATCCAAACATTGTAGGATTCCGTGGCGTGGTTTCGAATGCCGACGGCGTGGACACATTAGCCCTGGAATTATGCTCCACATCGCTGGGATCTATTCTCGAGGAACGTCACGATGAGGATCTGGGCCCGCTGCCGCCGAAAAACACCCTGAAAATGATCATGGACGTGGCCATGGCGCTGGACTTCCTGCACAACGAGGCCCGCCTGCTACACGGTGACATCAAGTCCTTCAATGTTTTGGTTAAGGGCGAGTTTGAGATCTGCAAGCTCTGTGATTTCGGTGTATCTCTGCCGTTGGACGAGAACGGTGAGGTAAATAGAAACAAGAATCCCGAGCTAAACTATGTGGGTAAGTTTTTTTTGCCTCAATCCTGGGGGAAAAAGGAATATTCGTTCATGGTGAAATCTATTCAAGGAACAAGCCTTTGGTCCGCACCGGAGGTCATTGACGAGGTGGAGATCATTGACAGCAAGGCCGATATATTTAGCTTTGGCCTGGTTATCTATGAAACCCTGGCATTGGTGCCGCCACATATGCTAGAACTAGACGAAGCGTTTGGCGAGGATCTGGAGAATTCCCACGACTTGACCGCCGCTGCCAATCATGAAAATCTGCAAAGCAAGCTGCTTAATTACTCCGACATCGAAGTCAATGGCGACGCGGCTACTGATCCTGCTAACGACACCGAGATGAGTCACGAACATGAGGACATGCCAGAGCAGTCAGGAGATGATGATGATGATAAAGAAAAGGAAGAAGATGATGAAGAGGGTGACGTCTCTGACTTCTCACAGAACAATCTACAATCAGCGTGTGGCACACGCCCGCCACTGCCCGTTGCCTTCCAGCTCAGCGACGACTACAACTGCATCGTTGAGCTGTTCTATCTATGCACGAATGCTCTCGGCGAGGATCGACCGGCGGCCAAGACCATTTGGCAATGTCTCGAGAATAATACTGCGAATATGGCCACTGACTGATTTGTCGTAGTTGTAAGCCAACCACAACAAAAGCTTCCTCTAATTATCTGGATTTCCTTTAAATATAACTCTATCTTTTTTTGTTGCCAAATAAGGCACTATATAAGTTAGGTTTATTGTACATAATGTATTCCAGAAGGAAGCCAAAAGAGAGTTGCAAGAAATTAAGTAAACTTGAATTGTTCCGAATAGCCTTATATAAACATTTAAACATGACCATAGAAAAGGAATAAGAATTATGTATATCAAACCAAAGGCCTGGCATTAACCAGATGTATGCCGCCCAAACGTTTGAAGAAATGACAATATGTGAGAATAATCTTGTGGCTTTATGCGTCTTGTTATCCAAAGTTCTTTGATTAAATCTAGCATTTTGAATCCCATTTGAACAAACTACAAAATGAGCTTTGACCATGCATAAATTATGTATAAAACCTAAGCACCCAGGCTTGTCGGAAATGTAATTTCTTTCGGGCGTCATTTTGGCCTGTAGATTTACAGTTTTTTTTTTTCGTAAAACACACACAACTCGGTTACAAGGTTCACTTATGATTTATTAAAAAATAATAATACGTACATCAAAATATATAAGTTTTCTTTTCGCTTTGTTGCTTTCTCTTCGTATATATTTATATATATATATAAAGGGGGAGTTGGGGATACACATATAAGGTTCGTTCTTGTTCTTGAGCTCCTATCGCCCAGCTAGGGGATGGAGGGTGTTTTGGGTTACGCATTTATATATATAGTTTTCAGATTCGCTTGCTATCTAGGGTATTTATATTTCGTACTGTAAGTTAGTGCCTTGCCTTGTCGCGCGTCTCAGCAAAGCAGTGTCTTTTCTCGATTTGTTTTGATTTTGTTGACTAAAGCGTACACAGACTTCACAATTAGATCTACGGTAGATAAGTGTTTTATATAGATTTTGTATAATATTCTCTTGTATATATATATTATAAAAGTATCGAAATTGCTCTCTTGAAGGCGAAGGCGCTGTTGGTGTTTTTCGTTTTCGTTTTTCTATTTGTTAACTTTATCTCCACAGTTTGGTGTCTTACAATTTTACAACAAAGAAATTAAACGAGTATTGGACAATATTATTAATATTCCTATTTTTTCCAATTTATTCTATAAGTTTTTGCTTACAGAATAAATTGAAAAAAAAAAAAATGAAATGTGTACGACACAACAAAAAAAAGACATAAAAATAAAAAATACAATGTTTGTGTATATATAATAAGATAATAAACAAATAAATTGAAGATGGGATAAAAAGTACACCGAGTTTAATAATCGTCTCACACATTTAAAAAATATAGATTCTGCTACATCAAATGGAATGCTTTTTGGTTATAAATTAGTCGTGCTTGTATATATGATCTTTGATGTTGTTTTTTTTCGGCTTGAATTAATAATTAAGTAAATTTCTCTCTCTATCTGTCTCTCGCTGCCTTCTGCATTTGATGCTCCGCCTCTGCCACTGTCTCACTCTAATCTAAGGCAACAAGCAAGAATAATAACAAGACGTAAATCTTACAAATTTAAATACACACAAAAATATATATATATAATCGATATATGCCAAGGGTCGAAAAAAATGGACGACTGACTGAACTGCATTCAAAAAAACGTGCAAATGAATAGGTGTTAGGGGAGTTTTGTGGAATGTTTATGAGGGGGCGAAGTCGGAAACTCTGCACAAATATTTATCGGATCGTATAATCCCCCACTCGTTGCAAAAGCTACACAAAATGCTGCCTTTACGGGATATTAAACATAAGGATATTGTCAATGCTCATCACTTTACAGATATACTCCTTACAAATAGCATGCGTTGAGCAGTGAGTAAACTAGTTTTGTTATCAGTTTTTCGCGCATAACTTTAAATAATTGACTCGAGAGCTTAAGAACAACACGTTTTCTGGTCTTTTCCGTCTTGGCTTTGCGTGAGTCTTTCCGATCTGATGATGATAATGATGCTGACGATGGCTAGCTAATCCTACAAGTGCAGCACTCCATCCTTGACATCGCTGGCCATTATCGTGGACGCATTGGAGGCTGCCTGCTGGTGATGCGACGAAGGTGATGAGGATAATGGTTGCGCCAACGACGCCGCCTGATTGTGATTGTGATTGCCAGCGGATGTGGATGTGGGGCTCTCGTCCAGTGTCACCCCCGTGAGGTCAACGATATCGTCCTGATCGTCATGCTCAATCTCGTCAGAGGTGTTGGTATTATTGGTGTGATGCGATCCACTCGACAGCTGGCTGTTCCGCGAGAAGGAGCCTCGATGTGTCGAGGCCAGCGTGCGTTGATTTGCCGGCTTCACCGTAATGATTAGATTGGAGCTATTGGCCACCATCATGTCGGTCACCTGGTCGAGGGTCTTGCCAGCCACCTCGATGCCATTGACCTCGATTACCTCATCATTGACCGCCAGCAGACCGGTGCTCTCGGCCAGACCGCCCGGCACCAGGCGGGATATAAAGATGCCCGGTTGTTTCTCCAATCCACTGGCCGTTACCCGTACGGAAGTGCCATCCCTGATGTAGAATCCCAGCGGCTTGTCGCTGCCATGCTTGAGCAATCGCACCCTCCGGTGCGTTTCTGGGACAATATCTACATCAATAATGGCCGACACTTGACGGAAGTCGTGGGGAATCGATATCGATGGTGCCTTGGTCTTTACGGGTGTGTGGCCCATCAGTATGCTGCCAATTAGATTCCGCGGCTTCATTGTCCCAAAGCCAGAGTACTCGTTCAGGTCATCTGCAGGTAGAGGACGAAGATGTGGAAGTGGTCAAAGAGAGAGTTCTTGTAAGGCTTTTACACACGCTCACCTTTCCGCTGCACTATGACCCGCAGCAATGGGCGTGCCGTCTTCAGGGCCCGGAGAAAGTTATCGTCATTATTGATAGGCAGCAGATCGTTGTCCCGCGGATCGATGTACAGGATGAGAAACTGTATGTTGGCCAGCTTGTGGAGCTGTTCGATGAGGGCCGCAAACTTGTCGAAGCTTTGCTCCGTCTCATTCCGCTTGAAACTCCAGCGCCTGAACTCTGCATCGAACTGGAAAAGGGAAGAAAGGGTTTTTACAAATACTCTAGGGGTTTCATGATGATAATAATCTAATAACTAGACTCTTATAATTTAAGAAATTAATAAATCATTTAATTCATGAGCTTAGTTTTAAAGGTGTAACCACGCCTCTAATATTCTTAAATACTTTATTATTCCACATTACTTTATTACATTCCTGGAAATAGGGTGGGTTTTCTGCCTTCCGCCTTAGAATAATCAATCAAACTCCACAGGTAGTCGTCGATTATTATGAATTGCATTCGAGCTGTGCCAAGGCTAAGGCCACTAACAGGGTGATATATGAATAATGAGGTTTCTGGTTTCACATCCCAGAAGCAATTGATCCCCGGCTCAATTAGGAAATCAAAATTGTATGCGCATGAATCAGCAGCTCAGGCGTCGGAGAAATAAATAGGGGCGTGGATGGCGGTGGGGCGGCGCGTGGGATTCTCTGGCGGAGTAGGACCCGGACTCGGACCTGGACTCACCTTCGACTTCACCTCAATCAGAATGGTCTCCCCAGCGGCCGCCGTGGCAGAGGTTGTGTTTATCTTGTTCTTCGACATTTTTCCTTGCACTGCTCCACGCAATTTTCACACAACACAACACCCAGTTGCCAGTTCAGTTTCTCTGGCCGAAAACCAAGCTGATCTCTTAGGATCGGACTATGGAACCGAGCCCGTGGCGAACCGAAACGAACCGATGGCGGGGGCACCGAAATTAAAAGGCTGTAAGGCCAATAAATTAGAGTTAGAAATCTAAATTAAAAACTAATTAAATAAAAGAAATGGATGGAGGTGGATTATATCGATATTTTTTTCTAAAGATGATATATTTATATCACTATTTGTTGTTTTCCTAAATATCGAAATTGCGATATTTTTATTTGATATTTGGCAATAACCATCAACTAAAACATCGAAAGTCCTCGGAAAACATCGCTAAGAACAACATCGATGCTCGATGCTAGAACCAGTGACAAATGTTTGTATTTTTTGTAACTGGGAAATTACTGTGAGGTTCATTTCAACTTAATAAATGTGTACCAAGCAGATCTATTTAATTAATCAACAAGTAAACTCCAAAACAAACTCACAACGGATTCTGACACTCTATCGATATATCGATAGTGTCTGAGCAGCCCTGAACGGCGCATTAGTGTAGAGACAGTTTGCTTGTTTCGGCTATGTGTGCCTTTCAATGCGCTACAACTGGAAAGTTGTTGTAAATTAAGTCGTGATTATAGCTTTTATAATAAATAAATAGAACCGTAACTACAATACCATGGTAGTTAATAATTTGCAAAGTTTTTTCTTCTAAATAATTTTAAAAAGCGATCATTAAAGTTGCGCAAGCGAACGACCTGTCTTACTCGCACAAACCCCACATGTAGGGCATCGCTCAAGACGAGGGTTTCTGTAAATGGAAACTGTTTTTGTGTGTTGTTGTTGAGCGTGAAGTGTGCAAATGATTTGGAAATTTGTTTAAAACCCCTCACAACAACAACGACGACGGCGAGCGATTCGATTTCAAAACAATAACAAATCTAGAAGCCAATTGCAAGTTTGTTGGAATCAAAACAAGGCAAATCCGAGGGCCGCTCGACGAGTCACCATCGGAGAGCGTGCGAAAACAGCAGAGGAAAACACAAACAACGGAGAAAGAGGAGTGCAGAGGAGGTGGGATAGGAAAAGCCAGGTAGCCAGTGACCACTTTTCCGCACCAGCTGGGAGAAAGAAGAGGCAGGCGTCCTGCAGCGTCCGAAACGCGGGCGGTGAAATTGCGACGTTCGACGCACTCAGTAGCTCAGCTGCAGGAATAAGCTGACGCGAAACCTTGAAGCACAAACACACACGCGAGCGCGAACGCACTCACGCATACACACAGGCGGACGAGCAGCAGTAGCGTCAGCAGGAAGTGGAATTGGAACTGCAGCCACCATGAGTTCGGTAAAGTAAACAAATATGAACCAAGGCCTGGACTGGCAGAAAAGCTGTTTCCGGTCTTGATTTATACAAATGCTAGGCAGCCATGGGATCAGCTTATCCTCATAATGTAAATAGAGCCAACCCCGAAGAGATCCCTCTGGCAAGAACTATTTTCCAAGTTCAATACTATTATTCCTGCTTCCAACTTCTTTCGAGTTCACTGAAAAATATTAAGAACTCATTTAAAAGACATTAGATTTGGATCTTTAAGAAGCATGCGTGTTCAGGTTTTGTTGTTAATGGGAATCATTTGCTTATTAGTTTAAGAAAAACATATACTTAAACTTAAAAAGATAAACAAATTTAAGGTAATAGACGATTACTTCCAGGACCTTTCCTTGGAGCTCTATTCTTCATAGTTTTTCTAAAAGATATAGCAGTAAAGGCCACAAGTATCGGACAACATCTGAGAATAATTATTTAAAGCCTTTTTCTAAGGTTTCATGGTTTTAAGAAACCAAACTAATCCTTTCTATTGATTATAATTGTAGCAATACTCGAATGTAGAGAACCTGTCGCCACAGACGATACGTCAGGTGATGCGGGAGCTGCAGGAGATGGAGACTACGCCGCCGGAGGGCATCAAGGTGCTGATAAACGAGAGCGATGTGACGGATGTCCAGGCGCTGATTGACGGGCCCGCGGGCACTCCATACGCCGCCGGCGTTTTTAGGGTCAAACTGACGCTGAACAAAGATTTCCCGCAGACTCCGCCAAAGGCGTACTTCCTAACCAAGATCTTTCATCCGAATGTGGCTGCCAATGGCGAGATTTGTGTGAACACACTGAAGAAGGACTGGAAGCCTGATCTTGGCATCAAGCACATACTGCTCACCATCAAATGCCTGCTGATTGTACCGAATCCGGAGTCGGCACTAAATGAGGAGGCCGGCAAGATGCTGTTGGAGCGTTATGATGACTACTCGCAGCGGGCCCGCATGATGACGGAGATCCACGCCCAGGTAGGATCGGCAAATATTAACAAAAAAAAAATAGTTATTTCAAATTATTTTCTTCATCTCTAGCCCGCCAAGTGTGGTGCTGGCGCTGCTGGCGATGCCAAAGACGATGATGGACCCTCGACGAAGAAACATGCGGGCCTAGACAAGAAATTGCAGGACAAGAAGAAGGAGAAGTTGCTTAAGGAGAAGAAGCGCATGCTAAAGAGATTATGAGAGGCATAAGGTGGCGTTCCATGGACTAGTTAATCAACCAGGAGCAGTGGCAGGAAAGGCAGCAGAAGCAGTAGAGGGACGCGAACGGAAACAAAGGAGTGGCAAAGATAATGATAAGGATAGACAAAGGATGGATGTATGCGAGCGTGGACAACGGCGTGGAATGGCAGGATCGGAGCTATGCTAGATATAATGGAGCAGGCGCGCTATGAAATTTTACACTGATCTGAACAAAAGAAGAAAGAAGGGAAATTAGGAAACAAAAAACGAGAACAAGACACCGATAATGTCCAGACGGACATAAAAGCTAAGGCGGCATTCCGGTAGAGATCGGTAGAGGAGAACGGGAAGGAAGAACCACTCCAAAGAAAAGTGCATCCAGTTACCATATACATATATACAATTATTTAAACAACACACTTTGGTGACAGATAGCACCTGTCAGCCAGAGGACCTAGCATATAGAAACAGGAAACAATACAAACCAGAAGCAACCAAGAGAAAGGGGAAACGCAAACCATCTCCTAAGTAATTTATGTATTTCTCTTTTCTTCTATCACACCTACACACACACACATTGAGCTATATCCTAGCATAATTTATGTAATTAGATTATAGAAAACAAGGAGAACATTATCGCCTCATACATGCAACCATCACCTCTCCATGTCTCTCTTAAAAGCATCACCAACTTACCTTAATTATCGTTCAACTAACGGCGATGCACGATCCCTTTTTAAATTCTGTGTCCTTTATTTTAAAGTTGTATCCATTTAGTTTAAAAAGTGAATATATTTTTGATTTGTCCTGCATAGGTTTAAGCTAAAAACAACCACAAGCACACACACACACCCAACAAACAATCACAAAAATACATCAATTATTAATGAAAACGAAAGAGAAACTGTAAAAGAGATCGTTGGCACATTCTGTAGGGATTTAGGCTAAGTACTTATAGCTGTAAAAACATTCGATGCGGAATGAAACGATGCGGGGAGGAACGAAACGGAATGGCACGGTGATAAGTGCTTTCAAAATATCCTTATCCTATCGTCCGCCATCTCCTTTGCATTGATGAGAACGCCTGCTGCTCTCTATCCCTTTCTCTCTATGCCTCTCATTCTCTTTTTCACTTCTTTCGTTCGAACATCCTTTAACACACACACATAAGTCGAGGGCGGAGAGTAAAAAGCAATAAAAAAGAATAAAATTCCAGAAAATTAAAAAAAAAACAAACTTGAATGCCGAAAAAGCTTTTAAAGTTTTATTTTTTAACACCTTAATGTCACTTTATATTAAGCCCAGATTAATAAGTGCCTGAAGGGGTTAAGAGAGTGAAATGTGTAAGTATTTTATATTGGAGTTGGAAGGTCCAATGACTTCCACAGCTCTCTCACTTCCTCTCTCTCTCTCTCTCTTAAGCTACCTTGGAAGGTCTGGAAGCAGGTACCGTAATTTCTTGAATAGAATAGAAAATATGTAAATACTGTTTATTTAAGAATATATATTTCACAATTCACCTCTGAACGAATCAAAGCAGTTCGCTTGTCTGAGGAATGGATGTTCTTATCAGCAAGCTATAGAAAAGTTTAGATTGTGGAAATGGAAAAAAGGGGAACCCCATGACTTACAGCTTGAATAAGCAGACGCAGCTACAACAATCAGAACATTCATTTATGAATGAAATCATGGACAAAGCTTAAAATTTTAACATTTAAAATCGATGAATAGCCTTTAAACTTTAAGCATCCCCTTTGCCAGGTTTTATTCAACAATAATTTTAACTTAGCTTAGTTTATCTATGACTAGTTTATTAATAATATACGTTTACTACGACTATTAAAAAACTCATTTTATACAGTGTATTGGTTTTAGATTACGATCATCTATTATTAAGGCTCATTCCGCATTGAACCCCCGATCGCTACATACAGATTCTGTGTTGGTCTAGAGTTAAGACTAAACTTCCAATTTCAAGCTAGGACTTGTAGAAACAAAAATTAGTCTATTTACATGTGAATGTATATATTTCGCTGATTTTGTTGCAACTGATCCCTTGGGTTATCGCTTCTGTAACCGGATGATGCAGCACAGCAGACCCTGCTTCCCCGATTCGCTGTGGGATAGCGATCCGATTGCGATTTATGCAGAATCAGCACAATTTGAGCCTATAAAAGCGGCTCCTCACCGAGTAAAGTATTCAGTTTAAAAAGTAAATTCGCGATGTTGCCCTTTCTCGCCGTGATACTGGGACTCTCCGTACTCTGCGGACTGCCGCGGGATGTAATAGGAACTTGTTCGCTGACAACACAAAGTCCTTCGCCCCTGGTTGTTACCAGTTTCGGGTCAAAACATTTCGTGAATGCCATATCGAGTACCTACGAACGAGAAGAAGGCGAAAATATTGAGCTGTATTGCGGAGGAGGATTCTCCTACGAATCCAGGTTTGTATATTTATTATTCATGCTTTTGTACTATACTATATAAAACTGCAAAGGGTTAATTTTTTTGCGAGAACTGGCTGTTATATATATAGTGTTAAATAAAGTTAACTAAAATGTTAATATGGTTTTAGATATAATTATGATTCATGGGACATCCGCTCAACTTCTAATACAAAAATAACTCTGGACTGCCGATCGGATTCTTACATTATTTATTCGGATCGATATGTAAGAGATGTCAAGTGTCTAAAGAGAGTTAATCAAATGTATGAGAGTGAGATCAAGTTGCCCAATTGCGAAAATTATATGACTCTCATTTTGGGCTACGATTTCGGTTTCATCGGATCCCTGAAGAACGCTGCACTCTGCTATGACATCCTGGGAGCTAAGCTGAAATATTTCAGCTACACAACATTCCCCTCGAAGAATCGAATTGTCGATACGGTTTGTCATACACATATTTCCTTAAGCTTCCCACATTTGTACTAATCGTCGCAATTCTTCCGTTTATAGTCCCAAGTTGGCCAGCTAAATCACTTAAGATTGGACATAAATGTGACCTACAACAAAAATCTTATCAGAAGCATCGGGTGAGTGGATTCAACCATAGCTTCTAGAGGTTTAAGATCAAATAAGATTAGACAGTACTCTTATCTGCGTCATTATACCATTTATGTATATATATTATTACATTAATACATATATTATATAAATTTATGAAGGTTTTAGCGGAGATTAAAGACGATTGGGTTCCTGAATTAATAGAAAAACAATTAATACCCTCTTAATGCAGGAAAGCGAAGCCATAGTTTGTGATTTGTTGTTCAAACTCAAGATCGATTCGTTCCGAAAAGAGGCACTGCGTGTCCATCTAGACCCTAGACCCTAGACCCTAGACCCCAGACCCTAGACTCTAGACCCTCTATGCAGTTGACAACAAATAGGAAATGCCTTTTTTTTACTATTTTTATTCGAAATCCATTTATTATTTTTAATTGTTTCTTTGCTTGCGCAGGCAGGGTGATATAGACTCCTTCATGTCGTCGGAAAAGCATATGGCATCGCTGTTTGTCAGAAACGCCTTCCAGTATGCCAGCCTGGCTCAGGATGACCAACAACTGGACGGCTACGAGGACATGCTGGGCACCGTCTGGCTGCGTGTCCTGCGCGCCGGCAACTGGGCTCACTGGGTATCGGCTCTGCGAGTGGCCAGTGATGCTGGCAGTCATTTCGACGTCCGAATGGGCGTCTCCGGGACCCTCCAGTTGCCTGTGGCCGCCATGGGTCCCTGCAACGCCAGTCGTTCAATGGTCATCGGGTTGAGCGACGGCACCTCCGTGCCGGTGCCCGCCCACATCTGGGCGCATGTGCGCGCCCTGGAGCCCACTACAGGAGCCGGAGCCGGAGACGAGTTTGTCCTCATCGGGCACAATTCACCATTCGTACGTACCCGAAATTTAGCTGAAACGTTAAGAATGTAAACTATTTGAATGTGTTTCTCATGCCGATATCCAATCCTCGCAGTTCCGCAGCGACAACACGAGCGGCCTGTGCTCCTCGATGTGCGACCAGGTGCCATGGCTGAAGAGCAGCCTCTTTGCCAGCCTCCATGAGTTCCCCGCTTACGGCCTGGTTCAGTGCTGCCGCGTGGAGGACGTGGCCCAGAAGCTGGACAATTTCCCCGGTGCATATGTTGACGCGACTGGCACGACCACGACCGCTGCGCCAGTTTTAATTCCGAAGTATAACCCGAAAATTAAAGCAGTTTATGAAACATTTCCACAGGATGAAAGTGAAACTGAATATTGAAATAGTTTAAGCTTTAAAGCCAGTAATTTTTAAAGGAACTTAACAGACCATTTTTTAGAGTCATGTATAAATAATATGCTGTTTAAATTCAAATCAGAACTTTTCATCACTTAAATTCATTATGCAATTATATATATAAAAACGAGCACGAATAATTTGACTATGGATTTTTTTAAACTTTGAATTGTCCCAAAGGTAATCTTATAGGAACTCGATATACATATATCAAATAAAAAATACGAATGTTCCCCCTTTGCTGCCTTATGTGCGCCTGCTGCATGGAATCCTGGCATTTTGTTCATTCATCAATTTAGCAGCAGAAGTCAGCAAGCTATAGAAAAGTTGAGATCGTGGAAATGGCAAAAAAGGGAAACTACATGACTTACATTTTGAATGAGGAGTCGCAACTGATTTATCAGCTACATCGACTCGTATACTTCATAAGCCCATTCATGTATGAATGAAAACATGGACAAAGCTAAAAATGTCAACATTTAAAATTGATTAAAAATCTTTAAGGTAAAAGCAACCCCTTTGCCATGTTTTTATTTCACGAATATTTCAATAAATATGTATCTAAGTTATTAATAGTTTAATATTATTACCAGTTAACTACGACCATAGTAAAACTAAACTTCCGATTTCAAGCTTGGATTTGAAGATATGAAAATCAGCTTAAAGACGACTTTTTATTTTCATATGTATGTATGTATATATATATTTCGGTAAGTTTGTTGCTAGTGATCCCTTGGGTTATCGCTTCTGTCGCCGGATGCTTCCTCGATTTGCTGTGGGATAGCAGTTTCAGAATCAGCAGTTTTTGAGTCTATATAAGGGGCTCATCACCGAGTAAAGTAGTCTGTTCAAAAAGTGAAATCCGTCGCGATGTTGCCCTTTCTCGCCGTGATACTGGGACTCTCCGTTCTCTGTGGACTGCCGCAGGATGTAATAGGAACTTGTTCGCTGACAGCAAATAATCCTTTGCCCCTGGTTGTTACCAGTTTCGGTTCAAAACATTTCGTGAGTGTAAAATCGAGTGTCTACGAACGAGAATTTGGCGAAAATATTGAGCTGTATTGCGGAGGTGGATTCTCTTATAGGTACACGTTTGTTTATTTGATTTTAATGCTTTTGTACTATACTATATAACCTTGGAAAACATTCATTTTCGAACGAGAACTCTGCCAGCCGGACAAATAGTGGTAAATGAAATTAACTGAAATGTTTATTTGCTTTTAGGACTTCAGGTTATAAAGGCGCGTCAGTTTCTAATACAAAAATAACTCTGGAGTGCCGATCAAATACTGACTTCTTTTTTAGGGCTGACTATATACAAGAAGTCAGTTGTATAAAGAGAGTTAATCAAATGTATGAGAGTGAGATCAAGTTGCCCAATTGCGAAAATTATATGACTCTCATTTTGGGCTACGATTTCGGTTTCATCGGATCCCTGAAGAACGCTGCACTCTGCTATGACATCCTTGGAGCTAAGCTGAAATATTTCAGCTACACAACATTCCCCCAGGGAAATCGAATTATCGATACGGTATGTCATACACATCTTTCCTTAAGCTTCCCACCTTTGTACTAATCGTCGCAATTCTTCCGTTTACAGGCCCAAGTTGGCCAGCTAAATAAGCTAAGAATGGACATAAACGTCACCTACAGTAAAAATATAATCAAGAGCATCGAGTGAGTAAAAGCTTATAGAGGTTTCAGATCATATTATATTAAATTAGACGGTACCCTTATCTGCACGATTAGACCATATATACAATATACATTATTATATATACAGTAGAATCCGGTTATAACGACTTTCAAGGGACCGACGATTTTACGTCGTTATAGCCGGTAGACGCACAAACCGGAGGAGCAAAAAAACATTTTTTTTGTTTTTTTTTTTATGGTTGCCATGTTCGTAATAGCTTTTAAAATAAAACAAATTATTTTTTAAATCAAAACGACAAATTTAATAAATTGCAATTAAAATACATTTTTTACTTGGAAAAAACAGAAATATAACGGGGAATAGGCTATGAGGTCTGCACACCAGAGCGGAAAAAAACATTGGCGAGGTATCAATACAGCGATGTTTTTTCTTAAAAATATCGAAACATCGATGTAGGTGACACCGTCGGTTGTAGTTTAAATTTTTTGGCATTATTTCGCTGTATTTTTTTCCGGCACGTCGCAATAACCGGTTGAATTGTCCAAAATCTCGTCGGTATAAGCGGTTCGTCGCTAAAAGCGGAGACGTACTAAGCGGAGGCCCTTTCATATAAGTTTGTATGGGGACCAACCAAGCCATCAAGTTTTCGTCGTAATAACCGGTCGGACGCTATAAGCGGAGTCGTTATAACCGGATTCTACTGTATTAATGACCAAGGCAGTAGTTTCTGTACTAATTAATAATAAAATTAATATTAATTGGTAGTAAAATTGATGTAAAAACTGCATTATATATATAAAAATATCATCTTTCTATTTTAAAAGGGGTTTTATCAGAGGTTAAAGGAGATGGGTGTTCCTGAATTATTAGAATATCAATCAATTAATGCACGACAGTGTAGCAAGGAAAAATAAAGACAGTTTGAGTAAGCAAATCCTCTTGTGCGCCGCAAAACGCATGTGATTTGCATGGGCGTCCACCAAGACCCTATAAAATGTTATCTAAGCAGTTGACAGCAAATCGGAAATGCCTTTTTTTTACTATTTTTATTCGAAATCCATTTATTATTTTTAATTGTTTCTTTGCTTGCGCAGGCAGGGTGATATAGACTCCTTCATGTCGTCGGAAAAGCATGTGGCATCGATGTTTGGCAGAAACGCCTTCGAGTATGCCAGCCTGGTTCAGGATGACCAACAACTGGACGGCTACGAGGACATGCTGGGCACCGTCTGGCTGAGTGCCCTGCGCGCCGGCAACTGGGCTCTCTGGCTATCGGCTCTGCGCGTGGCCAGTGATGCTGGCAGTCACTTCGATGTCCGATTGGGCGTCTCCGGGACCCTCCAGTTGCCTGTGGCCGCCATGGGTCCCTGCAACGCCAGTCGTTCGTTGGTCATCGGGTTGAGCGACGGCACCTCCTTGCCGGTGCCCGCCCACATCTGGGCGCATGTGCGCGCCCTGGAACCCACTGGAGGAGCCGGAGACGAGTTTGTCCTCATCGGGCACAATTCTCCATTCGTACGTACCCGAAATTCAGCTGAAACGTTAAGAATGTAAACTATTTGAATGTGTTTCTCATGCCGATCTCCAATTCCCGCAGTTCCGCAGCGACACGAGCGGCCTATGCTCCTCGATGTGCGACCAGGTGCCATGGCTGAAGAGCAGCCTCTTTGCCAGCCTCCATGAGTTCCCCGCCAACGGCCTGGTGCAGTGCTGCCGCGTGGAGGACGTGGCCCAGAAGCTGGACAATTTCCCCGGTGCATATGCCAAATTGTAAAGAGGTTATTTAGAATTTCCACGGATTGAAGATAATGAATATTCAAATAGTTAAAGCCAGTATTTAAATTTTAAAGGAGCTTAAGAGACCACTTTGTAGCGTCATTTATAATTAATATGCTGGTTTTATACATTTATATACATTTATATGTATACCCGCGCAGTGTGTTTTAATTTTAATCAGAACTTTTCATCACTTAAATTTAATATGCATTTATATGAACATAATAAAAGCGAACATGGAAAATCATTTCGAATTATATTTGATGCTTCTTTAATTTAGCTATGGGCTTATTTAAACTTTGATTTGTCCAAAAAGTAATCGTATAAGACATCAATACTATATATAATATATATATATATATATATATAATGAGAATATTTCTTCCTTGGCTTTCTTATGTGTCGCCTGCTACATTTAGTAGCAGAGTAAATGAATTTGTACTGAAAACTCCAAATTTTAAGCGTTGTCTTTTTAATTGACAAAAACAAAAAGAGAGATCGATTTGCACTGGAAATATAAAGCCTGCAATCTAATCCTTTAATCCAGATATCCAGAGGTATACATTGCAATTAATAGCTGTTGAGTAGAATCAGGTTATAACGACTCTGCTTATAGCGTCCGTCCGGTTATAGTGACGAGAAGACTCAAATCGGTCGAGTTTAAGCCAAGTTATGATAAAAAAAAACACATACATTTTTTGTTATTTTAATAGTTCAAATTTAAATTTAACAGCTGATTGTATTAGCTAACGTATTTTTCAAATTTTAGTATTGGAATGTGCGAAACTATCGATATTTCTGTAAGCTCTGGAACTATTTAAGTGTGACCAGATACATTTAAGGCAAAAATGCACTAAGTCAACTACGGAATATTCGGCATTTCAAAAGCTTTCCTTTGCAGACACACTGCCGCAGTTTTTGTGCAAACACGTGCATTTTGCAAACATTTTCTTAACGCGCTGCCGCCTTTTTTACTACCCTGCAGCAACACATCAAAGATGCTCTACCTAGAGGACTATCTGGAGATGATCGATCACCTGCCGCGGGAGCTGCGCGACCGCTTCACAGAGATGCGCAAGCTCGATCTTGCAGTGCAGAGTGAGTCGTCCCCCTAAGCAATCTTTGTTTGCAGCGTCTAATCCTCCATCCCCTTTATCCACAGACAACAAGGACTCGCTGGACAAGAAGGCGCACCTCTTCTTCGAACAGTGCAACCGCGACGAGCTGCAGCAAGAGTCCTGTACGTGCAACATGTGCGCGTGATCTTCGAGACGTACACCAACATTCAGCAGCTGAACCAGCTGGAGCGCGAGGCGCCGCTCCGTCCGGAGGACGCTCTGTGCTATGCCTTCTAAAAGCGGCTGGCCGACGGCCAGGACTTCTGTATCTCTACGGGACACTGCTCAGCGAGAACGTGTTCAGTGGCATATATGGCGTCATCTCTAATGTGATGTTCCACATGTTCGCCTCGTGGCGAAGATCTACGAGAGGCCGCTGGCATTGGACGCATTATCCAATGACATTATCGTATGGGTATGGTGAGACCAGGGCGCCTTTCCTCGTCTGACTGCAGTTGACTAATGACTCTGCCGCTGCCTCGCCATGTTTATTCGCCATGTCGCTGTTAACCGCCTGCGCCCTGCTCTCCTGGCAGTTCTCCACCTTCATCTTCACCACACAGATCCTGATCCTGATGGCGTCCTGGAACGTTAGTGCCTTGCCCACGGATGCAGGGCAAGCTGCTGGAGCTGCACACGCACTACTGCGACCTCTGGGCCCACTGGGCGCTCCAGGTGAAGGTTGGCCTTGTGGAAGCTGGTGAAGACGCTGATCGTGAAGCAGTTCTGCATGTACGGCGTGGTCATGCTGGCCATGTTCTTCCGGCGCTGGGGCAAGTGCGATGCCGCCGTCAGCGAGGAGCAGCGTGAACGCGCCCGCAACTATGTGCTCTAGGACTTTCTCGAGGAGCACCGCGTGTCCATGGGCGACATGTCCAACCGGCAGACAGAGCTCCAGCTGCAACAGTGCTTCCGCCTGCTCAAGATCTGCGATTACGACTACGAACGCTACAAGCGTGCCCAGGCCCGCATGCGCCAGGAGCAGCCTCCTGCCCGAGACGACTTCATGCAGGCTGCGGGCGCAGATCGATTTCAACAGCGACAATCAGCGGAAGGAGCGCGCGCAGCAAAGCAAAGAAGCGACTGGCGATGCAGGCGACCCGCTTCTCAGTGTTGACAAGCATTCGCAAGAGGAACCGGAGGAGGATCTAATCAGCCCGGATGCGAACCCCGGCCGCAACCGCAAGGCTGAGGCAGAAGCGGAAGCCGAAGCCGAGTCCCCCATTGATGCTTCTGAAACTCTGCCGTCCAAGTCCCCCCAAGACGAGGAGGAAGGGGAGCCCACCAACTCATCCGCATCCGTATCGGCCTCCACGCGCTTCAGTAGCCAGCTACCAACGCGTTACTATGCCGACGACCTGGACAGCATGCTTGAGTGGATCAAGCTGAACACGGAGCGGGATGCCGTCTTTGCGGACCCCTTTGAGATTATCGGCACCGTGCACCTGGAGATGCGTCAGATGGCGTGAGTATCCGAACCCAGCCCCAAACCACATAGCCTCCAATTAGAGGGAGATGACCCATCGGCTCGGCCGCTCTCCCCTTCTCACTCCAACTAGCTAAACACTTGCAATCTTCCGCTCTTCCAGGGACCGCACTGAACACGTGTACTCGGTGTACACGGTGTTATTTTAATAGTTCAAATTTAAATTTAGCGGCTGATTAGCTAACGTATTTTTCAAATTTTAGTGTTGGAAAGTGCGAAACTATCGATTTTTCGATATCGATAGCTCTGGAACCATTTAAGTGTGACCAGATACATTTAAGTCAAAAATGCACTAAGTCAACTACGGAATATTCGGCATTTCAAAAGCTTTCCTCTGCAGGCACACTGCCGCAGTTTTGTGCAAACACGTGCATTTTGCAAACATTTTCTTAACGCGCTGCCGCCTTTTTTACTACCCTGCAGCAACACATCAAAGATGCTCTACCTAGAGGACTACCTGGAGATGATCGAGCACCTGCCGCGGGTGCTGCGCGACCGCTTCACAGAGATGCGAGAGCTCGAGCTTCAAGGTGATGGAGGACGCCGACGAGCACGCGGCTATCGCGACGATCCATGAACAGCCAGCGGCACTGCAAGCTGGAAAAGCGTCGAGAGACCATCTGCACGGTGCCTATTCAGAAAAAGCGCGCTAATCTCAACCACTCGCTGCCCGTTGTCGCTTCCGGCTCGGCCGCCGCACCGGGACCTACAACCTGCAGCAGCTTGGCGGAGGAGCCTTCGCTTCCAGCGCCATTGCGGCATCTGCCAGTCAAGCGATCGTGGCCACCTAGCAGATGCAGCAGGGCCGCAGAACAGCCAGTCTGAAG
>VNJV01001284.1:0-19026 GCA_008042635.1 Drosophila nikananu | reverse complement strand
AGTCGTTGGTGTTGCTGTCGTTGGTGTTGCAGTCGTTGGTTTTTGTGGTAATTGAGTCGGGTTTTTCGGTTTTCGTGTGGGTGCTATTGGTGTTGTTGGTGTAATTGATGCCATTGGTATTTGTTTTACTGGTATCGTTGGTACTGTCGTTGGCATTGGTGATTTTGATGTTCTTGGTGAAATTGGTGCCGTTGGTGTCTTTGATGTCATTGGATTTATAGATGTCATCCATGTCATATAAGTCATAAATGTCATTGTCAGTCTTATTGGTGTCATTGGTGTTATTACGGTTACCATCGCCGTTATTATTGTTATCGTTTTTGTTGGCTTTGTCGTGGTTGTCCTTGTTGTGGTTGTCGTCGCCGTCATTTTGAATCCCGCATTCATTCTCCTCGCCACCGGACTCGTAGTAGACTTCCTCGCTTTCGCAGTTGTCCTCATAATCGAAGACTCTGTCACTCTCCCGAGCCGGTAGAAGACTGCTAGCCATCTCGCTGTCCCTGTCATCGCTGATGGAGAAGTCGGTGGTGCTGGGCTGAACCCTATCTCCGGAGGCGCCGCTGACCGAGTACTCCGTAGTGTCGGTGGGTCGCCCTCCGGTGGCATCGCTGGTGCTGCCCTCCATGCAGCAGTGTTGCTGTTGCTTCTGCTGCTCGGCCAGCTTCTTCACCATCTCCAGCTCCAGCTGGCGCTGCACATCCGTCTCCAAGAGCACCGGGGCGTCGACATGCAGCTGCAGCGGATTCACAAAAAATTCAGTTTCGGAATCGACGGTGCTCGCGGGTCGCACAAACACTTGAGCCCCTTGAGGAGCGTTGTTCGGGAATGGCCTGGCGTTGCATGGGCTTGGACCTCCGAACGCAGTGGGAACAAAGCGGTTGCCCGGGTTTAAGTTGCTGTTGGCTTGGTTGCCCTGGAGGACCGGGCCGGTCGGGTTGGCCTGGTTAAAGTGATTGAACTGATTAGCAGGAGAATAGTTAACTCGAATGCCGAAGCGGCTGTTTCCCGGCTCCTGGTAACGAACGCTGCCCATGTCCGGCTGCTGAAAGCGCCCGTTTCCCGGATCATGGAAGCGCATCGGGTTGCCAAAGTCCTGGAAGCGATTGCTCGCCGGCTCCGGATGGCGCATCGGGAACGGCCGGGGAGAGTGGGGCGTGTGCGACTGGAACTGTGGCTGCTGCTGGTGTAGCTGCGGATGCTGGTATTGCGGATGCTGCGGCTGCTGCGGCTGCTGCTGATGTGGGAAGCCGTGCTGCTGGTACGGCGGATGCATCTGATTAATGGGATGATGCGGATGTGGCACCTGCGGCGGAGTCGTTGATCGTTGGGGCATCTGGTGGGGCTGCGGATGCTGATGCGGGTGCACCTCTGAAGAAGCAGGATTACCAACCGGCTCATCTGTATTTCAGTAAACACTTACGCACGGGCCGGCCCCAGAAGCTGTAGGTGCCTTGCGGCGGCTGCTGGACGTTCCCCGTTCCCAATCCGCCCTGGAATTGGGGACCCATCATGTGTACAGTGCCTCCGGGCGCCGGTATGCGTGGATCGTACATGCCACCGTATCCCGGATAGTAGGATGGCCCTGGCGGTGGCTTGCGCTGACCACCGGGTGGCTCCACCCCCACGTTGTGGGGCGCGTGCTGGCAAACGCAGCGGAAATCCGTCTGGGTGGCGACACTGACTTTGGGGTGCAGCGACTGCGGGGATCGTTGGCGGGGATCATTTAGTACGCCCGCAAGCTGTGCCCCGATCAACTCACCTTTATGAAGGCCAGGTCCTCGGGGGTGAGGCTGTGCGGATGGCTGGTGGGCAGATTTAGCACTCCGGTGGTGGCCCAGGTCCGTGGAATAGCCTGGGGGAGGGACAGGGGGGGTAAGGATGAGAGTTCAAGTCGGCGTAGCAGTTCCTACCGGCGGCAGGAAGAGACTCGGATGCAGGGGCGGAGTGCTCAGGATAGCACTGGTGTAGGCGGCAAACTGAAACTGGGACATTTCCTTGATGGGACCGTGGATCAGGGGGGCCATCATCTCGTTGGCCCGCATCAGCAGGTTCCGCAGGGTTCCCAAGTACTCGGCGCGCGACACGCCACATGGCCCTAGCGCCGGAGCCGCATCAGGCTGGGGCGCAGTTACGGGGCTCCTGTGATCCCTGGGCTTCTGCTGCTTGTGTTTGGGCTCGGCCGAGTCGTCCTCGAGTAACCAGCTGGGCAAGCTGTAGGGTGGACGCCGCTTAGTCGCTTGTGGCTCTGGCGGCGATATGGGCGACAGCGACGGCGAGGTCGTCGGCGGCGTCGGGGTATTCGGTATCTCCGCCCGCTGTTCCTCGCCAGGCTCTTCGAGGATCCTGTCCCGCTGGTGCCTACCGCCGCCATATCGCATGCCCAGCCCAAAGCTGTTCTTGTTGGGAACCGAATCGTCGCTGGAACGACCGCCTCCATAGCGGGGATTACGCAGGCAAAAGGGATCCTTGTCGGGACCGATGTAGGGACCGGTGCCCTTCTCCAGAGCCTCCCAGGCCTCCGGCGACAGGTTGGGCCACCAGCTGAGCGACGAGGTTGACGATTGCGACGAAGTCGGGGCTGGTCTCCTGCGCTGTTTCAACTGGGCGACATAGACGCCTCTGGGATAGAACACGGGGGCGTCGGGCGACATCTGCTTTGGGATGGTCATGTCGACGATGGACTTGACAGTGTTCTGGGATCCGGCGGACACTTCGGTCTTCGCTTCCGACCGATCAGTCGGCAGACCGCCTGGGTGTTCCACAGCGCTACCTCCAGCCAAGTTGTCCGTCAGTTTGCCGCCAAGCTCCGTCTGGCACATGCCTTGATCCCGCTGAAGCTTTTGGTCCATGCCGAGGGCTGCGTATTTGAGATCAGGATGGGTTGGGAGGCGAAAGATGTCAGGTTAAAATTAATAGGAACAGTCAATAGAATTACCAAGAAAAATGGGGACAGACAGGATCCGTGGAGCTAAGCAACCAGAAGGTTTCTATATCAAACACAATGAACCATTAGCCTGCTTTGGAAACTGCAGTAATGGGAAAATGTATATATTCAAGTTTTAACTTTTTACAAGGACTCCTAAGCCCTTCCTAGCTCCCAGGGATTAAGACTCCTCTCTCAGTGAGGTTGTGCATCGCTCTCCTGCGATTCGATACAAGTGCTATTGCCTCCCTGGACCCTTCTAGCCAGGGATCAGGCGACGTGCTCCGCATGGGTAAGACGATGTCCTGGGCCACAGCAACACCCCGGCGGTGCTGGGAAAACATTTTTGCAATTATTTCAAATATTTTTCAACACGGCTTTGCAACGGCGACGTGCCGACGAAGGCCCGGACGCAGGGCGAAGCGAAACCCTTTTGTTCCATCCATCTTGCGTCGAGAAAATATTTTCCACATTTTATTTTGCGCATTTCGTTTTTTTTTGCAGCCTTGCCTTGGCGCGAAGATAAACTTTAAATAAAACATGGCACACAAAGGGCTGCAAGGACGACGGGGGGTGGTGGCCAGGACGACTCGACGTCGAACGGCGGCGCAGACCGCAATTCAAATAAAATCCTTTAGGGCTTTTGACTTTTAACTCATCCGTTTAACGAGCGCTCATGTTCGTGAGGCAGCAAAATATGCAATCCTGGCGGCGCGGAGGGCTTCTCCTGGCCCAGGACAGCACCCCTGACACCTACACCTACACGCAAACACACACACACACACACACGTCCTCTTCCTTGATGTTCCCGGCACGTCGTCGTCCGTGCGGGAAGTGGAAATGAAGGCAAAGCAAGACAAAACGCGAGACCAGCAAATCGAAAAGCGGAGCAAGGATATGCGACGCGGAGTTTGCTCTACAAAACTGGCAGGGAAATGAATTGAATAATATATTCAAGCTTAGGATTTCTTTGTTCCTGCTTAAAGCTAATCCCCAAGTTGTTAATAAGACCAGAACCAATTAGTATTTAATTTAAATGTTTAATCGCTTGTATTTCGGTCTAAAACAAGGAACATTTCTTGTTGACCCAATAGGCTGGAACCCGCTGCCTGTGGACACGACACCCCTTTCCCTGTGCCTTCCCCGCCGGGGATTTACATTTTTTATTGGCCCTTTTGGCGGGCATATCGCCGCACTGTGATTGCCTTCGATTCGAGACGGGGGATTGCGGCGGCACAATAAGCCAAATCGATGGATGTGGCAAACTGCAAAACTGCAAAACGGCAAAACGGCAAAACTGAACAATTGTCACTCGAAGGCTGGGGCTGGGGCAGAGGACTCACATTTATTAACCCAACAAATACACTTGTCAGGGCCACGCCCCCCTGGCCGCGCTCGCCTCGTTAAATAAATTGAGCGTTTTGCGCAATTTATGCGCCTGATTTGACATTAATGTGGCCCGAACAGACTCGCCCACACGCACGCATAAATAACAGCGGCCACACGTATGTTTATTTACATGCCGCACAGGAGTCCCAGTCCCTGCCCCCCCTGGAGCGTCTTTATCTGCTTTTCAGCTTCTTTTTATTTATGGCAACATCTGTGTGCCGGTGAGTTGCCGCCACCGGGAGAGCCGAGGCGTTAACACACATGACGCACACACGTCATTAATCATTTTAACAGCCCGCAAAGCAGCAACAACTCCTTCGACTTCCGCTCCACGTGTGTGCCGCGTATCCTGGGTATCCTGCGTCTAGTTTCCCTCCCCCCCAACGCCCCCAAACTTGGCCCATTAAACGGGGCGGAACCTAAGCCCATGCGTACCTGCTTGGCCCATTACCAGGGCTCGTAACTCACAGCCGGTAATCAACTTGGTAACTAAAACAAAACCTATTCCAAATATTCGAAATATACAAAGAATATGGAAGCTAATTAAACTATGCACACAAGTATACACCTAATATTTAATAATAGAACAGAAAGGTTTATTCAGCTCAGACTTTGTTGAAAGCGATATTCAATTGGCAAGGCAAAGACAATAAAAAATACCATAAGATGCATAGCGCCATATAAATTTTTACTCCAAAGCTGCGCATTTCTGCACAGAAAAATACAAATGTAAAGGCATTAGACATCTTTTGCTAAGTTTCATAGAATTTTCGTAAAATTTAAATGATATTCTTGGTTTAAATATTTATTATGTGAATTTTAAGTCCAACTATAGGATAAAAATGCGCACCAAAATAAAAAATGGCAAAAGAGGCAGAACGCTATACTATTTTATGCTTCCAGAGCTGTGAGTTTCTTCAAATTCCATGATTAACTTCACCTTTTGTATTGGCTACTACGACCAAAAATGCATAAACTGTTAATAGCATAAAGCCAAGCGATTTTAGTGCTCTAGATAAGCGAGTTTGTTCACAGAAAGACCAAAATGCAGGCGCGTTACGCATCTTATTCTCTGCATTCCCTAAATTGCTATAGAAAATAAGAGCTTAAACTTGTTCTAGTAACCTTTGTAATACTTAGAAACATTCCGATTTAAATCCCTGTGAGGCATCCAATAATAAAAGAAATTCCTTTTAATTACCTACAAGTATTCCTTGTATTTAACTCGAAACCAAAGCTAAATCCCGGTGTCCTTGGCCCTTGCCCCACCCCACACTGGTCCCCAGGCTGTGTGGCCTCCTCCCCCAGGCGGGTCCCAGTCCCAGTCGCAGTTCCAAGTCTCAAGTGAAACTCAAAGAGTTGGAAAACTCGGAGACGCGGCTATAATTTACGTGTGCGGGCTAATAAATAACTGGGGAATGTGTGTGCATCAAAGGATATCTTTGGCGCTTTGGAATCCATTAACCTGGCCGAAATAATCAGCTGTGAATATTTCATGGTTGCAGGGGAATCCCCGGGGCAGCACTGTGATTGTGTGTGTGTGTGCGTAGGTGTGCGAGTAATCCGGCAGCAGATCTGACCACGGATTACGATAAGGAGCCGGCAAATAGAAACGAATGTCGAAGTCTAATCAAAATAAATGCCCGGCGGGGAAGGGGGCTCCGCGCTGTCCTGGCCCCTGGCCAGTCCTGTGACAAATGCCGAGCTTAACAAGCAGGAAAAAAGAAAGCAAGGGGGAAGCTGGATGGGGATTCCGGGATTCCGGATTTTTGACCGGGCCATAAATTCATTTTGCGTCGCTGCACATGCAAATGGCCGAGTGTCCTAATGAGCCACTCGGAGTGGGCAGTGCCAGCCAGGGCAGGCACACAATGAGTCCTTGAAGATTAATTAATCTCCTGGTTCCACATGCGGCCGCCGTCGAGGATAACGTGCGTATGAGTGTGAGTGTGAGTGTGAGTGTGAGTGTGAGTGTGAGTGTGAGCGAGCGAGTGTGTGGCTGATCATTGTCCGGTGTCCTTTTGGCTTGGGCCTCTCGCTCTTTGAAGCAGGGCTGCAGGACACACGGTTAGAAATGAACTGGGCTTACAAATAATGGAGTTTTTTAAAACTAAAGTCTTTGTAGGCTTTGTTTAACCGCTATAAATTACACCCATAAATTTCTACGAAAAAAGTATTAATTATCCATCATAGTAGGCTTTGAATTTCCAATTAAACTATTTGATGTACGTTCCAATAATTTTTGGGACTTAACCAAGTCAGATTACCTGCAGCCCTGACTTCAGGCTAATGACACAAAATGCCAAAAAGGACGCCACGCCGGATGCCCAACCGAATCGCCGGGGGGCGGAGTGGGTTAACTGCCCCGGGCTTATCTTCTGCTTTTGAAGAAATAATTAATGACCTCGTTTTTGCCACTGTGCCACACGGAGGGCAGACATGGTGGACGGGGGGACGGGGGGACAACAGGCCATTAAAAATCGTTTATTTCGATTTGATTTAATCCAAAATAGATTGCCTGTCCCCTGGCATTGCCTGGCAGCCGGCGAAGGGCCAACGGACGATGCGGCCAATTTATGCACTCAATTTGCAGGCACAAGGACTCGACTCCGACTGCAATGGAGTGGAGTGGCGTGGACTGGCTGCGCATTTATAAATTTCATTGGTTAATCCTTATTTTCGCATTAAGCGCGAGTCGCCACGCCACTCCACTCTCCGGAGCCGTTGCAGGGATGCAAGGACGCAGGACCGCAACCGCTATGCAAATGTTTCACATTCTCCTGTTGCACCAACGTTGGCAATTAAACTAATCGCACGCAGGGCTTAAAACGCGATTTGCGGCGCCGATTGCCAATTGCGGCATCGCCACGGACCACGGACCACGGACCACAGGCCACGGGGCCTGCCCTTTTGGCGATTTTCCGATTTTCCGATTTTGCGATTTGCCGCAAAATTTATTTAAGCGACAGGAAGGGCCTCCTGCTGCTCGAATCCCCGCCAGATGTCATTTAAACTGTTTACATTTAGCCACTAGCCCCTAATGCAAATGTTTAGTTACGGTTTCCCGAGGCCAGACAACAGACAGACAGACAGACAGACGCAGACAGGACGACGCAGGACCCGAAAGCCTGCTGTTCTATTTTCACTTACCTGAAGCTGATGTCTGATGACTGCGCGGTCTCGATCTCGCGTTACTTCCAAGTGCAACGAATGAACTCTTCTCCGGGTAGAAAAACGAACTCTCTCGTCGTTTTCGAAACAACGAAAATAAAAATCGAACTGCTTTGTCTTCACTTCAAAAAATAGAAAATAATAAATTTGGTAACACAATTAGAAAACTCGACCGAAAGTTTGTAAAATTTTAAAACAAAATAAAAAAAAGCACCGGTTTTTTCACCTTTTTTGATGTGAACACAAGCTTAGCCAAAGACAAACTGATTTTCATCAAAACCAATGCCTGACAGGTAGATCCAAAAGAAATCAAAAGCCTACTTGGATCATTAGAAAACACAAAAACGAAGCTTTCTAGAGTTTTCTTTACGATAGTATTTGGAAAAATAATATAAATTTAAAATGAGGTCACACTGACACGTATGTCCAGCTGTTTTATGTAAACAAACTTTATAAAGTTAAATTACGCGGAACAGGTACGGATTCTATATGGGAATACTATTTATTTATGTATTCGCCACTATAAAGTTCAAGACAAATAACAGGAGGCACCAATTTAAAATGTCTTTGGTGCAATACACCCATATAATAACCCCTGTTATTTAATCTTATTATTATTTGATTTCGCATCGAAATCACAGCTGTTCAGTTTCTTGATCTGGCAACACTTTTACTTTCTTCGCTCGCGAAAGCTAATTGTCAGGAAGTCCTTCTTTTCGCTATTTTATTTATATGGAGTTTTGCTGCTTTCAGAAAATGTTTTGTTATGTTTAAGATCGTTGACTCAGGGCTACAACTACGAAGGGTAGAAGTCTCAAGTTTCACTCTGTTCTTTGAAGCGAAGCCTAAGATTGATGATGTCAAGCCGGAGACCAGTCCGTGGCCAATTCTCCAGAGGCTCTTTAGTGATGGCTACTCGCCACTCGACATTAGGAGCTCGGAACTCGCTGCTTGTAAAGAATCCCGCAAGAAGGCATCAGTTTAATGGCGCACGTGACGGAGTTACGCGATTTCAGGGCTTGGGATCAGTTAGTTGCAGCTTGTGGCTAGCCCCGATTTGATTTCCCGCAAATTTCATTAGGCCAGATAAATGGCAGGGGATTAAGAAGCTGTCTTTGGGATCTGCCGCCCCGGTTTCCGGTTTGCCCGCTTTCAGCTCTCGATATTTATGCTAAAATTCGACATGGCCGCCGGAGAAGCAGAACAGGAAATCACACGCACTTCTTTTTGAAGAGCTCTGCCAAGGAGTCTCCCGAACTGTGTATTAATGAGTCAAGCAAATAAATAAATACTGAGGTGTGCAA
This sequence comes from Drosophila nikananu, assembly GCA_008042635.1. Lineage (NCBI taxonomy): Eukaryota > Metazoa > Arthropoda > Insecta > Diptera > Drosophilidae > Drosophila > Drosophila nikananu. The sequence goes on along the minus strand of VNJV01001284.1, from coordinate 10,239 downwards.
GAAACATATGCAACTTAATACTAAATATTAAAATAAATTAAAATTAATTTGACTAAAAGGGTTATGTACTTTAAGTTAAAGTTAAAGTTTAAAGTAAAGCTGGATTCAAGGCTAAAACTTGAGTTTAAAGCAAACATAAACCTTAAATATCCAGTAAAAAATGAAAAACAAGTAAATGTTTTCTAAAAATGGCTATAAATCACCTGTAAAAACATAATCCTTAAAGCATGGAACAATAACATTTTGTTAAAAAGAATTATGAAAACCATTTTAAATGGAATCTTTATGGTATTTCCTTGTTAAATCTTTATTAGTGTATATATTCTGTATATTTCAAATATATCTGCCGAAAAAAATAATCGCAGCAGGCATTGATTTTCAGGGTATTCGCAGTTCGTCCTGTTTGTTGTGGCAAATGGGTTCGCTCTGTGGCATGATAAATGGCTTGAAATTATTCTTCAACTGCTGCTGGCAACTTCAACCCCCTCGGCCGCCGCGCCGTTCCAAGGGGCACCGCGGGAATGGGATGCACGACTTTGCATACGGCTTTTTATATCGCGGCGATATCTGCGGTATCTGTGAAATGGCATACTTAAAAGTTAATTGTAGCTGAGAGCAAACTTTTTGCCTCGACGGAGACGGAGTCGGAGATGGAGACGGGGACCAGGACTGGGACTGGGACTGGGACTGGGACTGGGAGCGTGCTAACGAATTTGAAATTTATTCAAATTTCGAACAAACTGCGACATGTTGTAATTCGGCTAGCGATTGTTGTCCTTGTCAGTGGTGCTTATCGGTGCGGAGGCCGCGATTTTTCCGACTTGAAGATTTATCGCAGTGACAGCTGTGGATGCAGGAAGAGCAGACCTAGACCTCCTCCTGCCCCAGCCACAGCTCCCGACTGTTGCTGGCAAATTGGTCATTAAGTGACACGCAGACATGGTCATGGCTCCCCTGCATTCGGGGACATTTTAATTTGGTCTGTCAGCGGCAGACGACGATGAGAGGACGACGCGTCGTCAGGAGGAGGCCAACGGGGAAACCGCAAAATCGCCAAATGCAGCAGCAACTGATTTGCCGCGTCGCGTCACCTGACCCTTCAGCCCGAGCCCGAACCCTGAACCCCTGCCGCTGCCACATTTCTAATTTCACGCTGCGTTGTGTGAAATTCAACACCGTCACATGGTCAGTCCAGCAGCAGGAGCATCGGCCCGCAGAAAAACGCAGCTAATGAAGCCTGAGCGCCCTTTGGAGCGGGAAATGGATTCCGTCTGTGCCAGGACGACCGCCCAGCCAGCCGCCCAACACCACTTAGCCCGTACAGACCGAACACCGAACACCGAACACCGAATACCGAACACGCACATCGAATGCCATCCGCATCCACTTCCGCGTCTGGCCGCAATCAATCCGATCCCATCTGTCGTCGGCCTGCCGCAATAACGGTAGTTTTGTGGCCAAAACCAAGTGCTCCAAAAGGGGGAAGTCCTCTATATTCTCCTCCTTCAGGGAGAGGCGGCGAAATTAGCGCGATTTCCGACACAACTTCTTGGGAGTCGAAACAAAGCCGGGCAAAGACAAAGGCAGGCAAAAGGAGGACAACAAAAGGGAACACATTAAATGACAAAGCCTTTGGCCAGGACACGGCCACCACGGGATCCAGTGTGGCAGTACTCTAGGCCAAAAAGGGAAACAGTCAACGAAGGAACATCATAAATTTTGGCTAATGCCTACCATTTTTAATTTTTTCCTTCAACTACAAATTTAGTTAAGACTTTTAAATACACGTATTTCTTTTGTTGTTCAAATTATTTCAAGGAAAGTTAAGCCAAGGATTCGTAATGCCTATACAACTTTCTTTGCAGCAATTCGCAGCTCTGGAACCAAACAATTGTATGGCGATAAGCATTTTATTCTATATATACAGTATTTATAGGTAATGCTCACCATTTTTATCCTCAAATTAAACTAAAAATCAGTTTAGACTTTTTTGAATACCAATTATTTTTAACATTAATAAAAGGAAAGTAAATATTAAGATGCGTAACGCCTATGGAGAAATTCTTTGGTGCAAAAACAACGTATGGCTTTATGCATTTTATTCTATGGTAAAAGCTTTTACTCTGTTGTCTGAGCAGCAAATGCGAAAATTACCAATACAGTTTTTTTCTACAAAAATTAAAGAAATTAACAGAAATGCAAAGCCCTACATGGCGTTATACATCTTATTCTTTAGTTTATTGCCTTTGCCCTTGCCTTGTGTAGTAATATTTAATCTAATCTTAAAAAACTAATGCACTGTAAAGACACTTTTTATTTATAAAATGGAGAAAAACTTGTCTTGGTACGTATGTAAAATTTGTTATTTTTCCAGGTGTATCTCGAGTTACATATGTATGCTATGTGAGCTAGTGTATAGTATATCTTTTATTCTTCAAGGAAAGAAAATCAAAAGGTCCATAACGCGTAAATTTACTGTACGGTTATTATTTTTATAACTTATAATTTGGCTTACTGTTTCTTTCAGAGACACCGGAAGAAACTCCAACAGCGGGAGCCTGGCTAAAAGGCTAATGGTACCGCCTTCGACTTCGCCTTCGCAGGACACCAACTGGGGCGGGGGCAGCTCAGTTGGTAAATCACCGAAATCCGCATCTTTAGCATCTTAACGGCCAATTTAGCACCAGGACGGTGCCGGGGAAGGTGAATGGTGGGGCACGGAGGCCAGAAAAAGACAACAGCGAAATTAGACAAAGCGGCAACGGCAATAATAAAAGATAATAAAACAAACGTAAAGTCTGTGAAAATGCCAAGGAGGAGTGCGGCCTCGGAGCTCCTTGGTCCTGCTCAAGAGCCGTCCGGGCTAAATAAAAACACTTCTGGGAACAATAGACAACGCCGGAGATGTGACACTCGCCCGAGTTCCCCGGAAAAAGTTTTCGGGGGGCCACATGAAGCGGGTGCCGCGTCCTCCGGGCGTTTGTCATTCTTTCGGCATTTAGTCAGCCCCTCGAGCTCTGGGCTCCCACTGGGTCGTCGCCCCCGCAGCCCTCCTCCGCCGGCTTCATTATCTGTTCATCCCCCTGCCATCCACTCGAGCTGTATCTCTGTTTAATTTCGCGTGCCGCAACGTGCAATTACACAAAGGATGCTGGGTGCTCAGGAAGCCAGGATGCCAGGATGCCGGGAGACAAGGGGCCTCAGGTAGGCCTCCACCGAAGAAGAACGACAAAGATGCCTGGCCTAGAGCGCTTTAAAATAAATATCCTTCTTTTTTCTTAGTTTTTGTTGGGTTTTATAAAGAGTGCAAGCAATGGATTACATTGAAAAGCTTAACAGTTAAATTAATTATTAAACATTACAATTAGCATTTTAGCATTACACAAATAGCATTGCATTTCCATCGAATGTTCCTTTCCATCGTTTTAAGGTAATACAAAACTTCAGAAAAGAGATTTAGGATTATATAAAACAAGAGACTACGGTCACTCTGCCATTGATCGACGAAAAACCTATGTATATTGTTAAAGTAAATCACAGAAGGGAACACGAGAACAATAACCCAAAATGTTATTCTAGTATCTGGAAATTAGTGCCAAAACCAATCAGTAAGGAATGTTCATTGAGGCCTAAATAAACTTATTCATTCTTCCCAAAATAAACGCTTTTATTGGCATATTGTGTTTAGGGGCAATGCAAATGCAATGAAAATTGTAAGGATAGTTTTTTCTAAATCAATAAGCAAGACAATAACTTGGACAACTAAGTTCAGCTGTGGATTTACTAAAATTTAAAAGAAGCAAGAAAACTTACAATGATCATCGTTTTAATTATTTTTAGTAAAAATCTATTAATTATTATTATTGGTGTATATAATATCAAGCATATTTAAACCTCAGTTTAGCTTTTATCCACACTACTTATACATATGTTCGTATATATGTAAATACATATTTACGTTCTAAATAACCCTTTTATATATTTAAAAAAAAACATTTTATATTCCTAAATTTCATATCCATAATTATATAAACTATCTAATTTAAGGAAAATGGTTTTACTTAAAAAATACAATATATAATTTTAAAATTGTTGTTTTTAAGGCAGCCTGGCGCCATCTGTTACTGAGCTCTGCGCAAAATGTGACCGGTAAAGGGAAAGCCCTTAAGCTTTTCCTGGAAAATCCTTCGGATTCCAGCTCCCTTTTAACTGCTTGGTGTGAAGGGAAAGCTCCTGTGCTTCTCAAGGAAAATCTTTCGGATTTCTGCTCCTGGTTACAGCTTTGTATACCAAGCTTTTAAACAACTATTTTAGGTGCGACATAACAAAGGCTTTTTAATTGGCTTTGCTCTAAGTCTAAGATTGAGCTCGCAGGTAGTTCAAAGGCGTCGCAGATCGCTAAGTGAATGCACTTAATAAATAATATATACTACTAAAGTATAATTTATATTTCAAGAACGCAAATCCTTTTCTGGTCACATTTAGACGGCATTTTGGGCGTGCAGAATTTTGTAGCTGAGTGGAAGCTCTCGTGCTTTTCCAGGAAAATCCCCCAAATACCAACTCCTGGTAGCAGCTTTGAGTGCCGAGCTTTTAAAGCACTCTTTCCGGTTTAAACTTTAAAAATCAATAAAAATAAACTAGAAGCCGCCCCCAAATAGGACTTTCACCATAATTCTTTGAAAAATCATCTCTATTCACGGTAAAAATTTCAACGAAATCGGGCGTGTAATGGGTCTCTTTCAAATTTACCGATTTTTCTTCTTCTTCTTACTTGTTGCAAGGGTATTTAAACTTCGGCATGCCGAAGTTAGCTTCCTTTCTTGTTCCTAATAAAATCATTTATTTGTTTCAGCTGCATTGGAAATGATAATCCCGTGAAGTCTAATATGATTTCGTTGCTGGTGCGGATAATCGGAGATTTAATATCTACTCCATAGGCATTGCAACGTTCTCCGTTCTCTTTTGGGTCAAGTGCTGACACAATTGGCCACTTGAAGCAGTAAACATCGTTGTTTTGCACATAGATGAATGCTTTCCGCTTTTCCAGGGGTGTGGGTAGATCGAAATAATCCGAACCTTTCAGAGGAACACATTGCAGCATGTTTAACTCAACTCGAATTATTTGTGTGAGTGTCCACCCACTGCCTGCTTCTTGGAATTCATCCATTTTTGTTATAATATCCGTTGTGTGGTCATTATATAAGTCAATTAGATTTGTCGATATCGTAGCCAGACACATCTTACTCTGGAACGATTTTATTTCGACTTCAACTTCTTCATCCTTCATCAAAATATACTCCGCAAATAACTCAAAATTTATCTTTGAGGAAGTATGGAAGGATAGTACTCTTTCGATATGAGGGAGCAGCGCTTGGCCCGCTTCATTTAGGAATTCAGGCGGAATCCTAAGAGCTGCCCCCTCATTCATGTACATATATTGGAGGATGCGCCCCTTGAAGCCGTCAATGAGTTCCTTTATTTGTCCATCCAGGGGTTGGGTAGCAAAATTTTTATGTTGTTCAGTACGAACATGGTGATGCCATTGGGTATTAATAGTCAGTTGTTGCTGGCAGGAGTTGCAGAAAATTCCATTCATGTTGGTGTTGATGCTGTTGGCAAACATTTTTGGTGATGATTTTGTTTAGTCAATTTGTTGATTTTTTGTTAAAGTTTTGGTTTTTGTTGTTTTTAAATATTTTATTATTAAAAACTTTATTTTGTACTTTTTAATTTTGCACTTTTTTAATTTTTCTTTTGAACAACACGTTGAAAACCACGAATACTCTGATTCCTTCAAATATCAAACTCGAAGTGATTCTTAAGACTCAGTTAGTCTATACGGAGACCCACAAAAATCCGAAAAAACTTAAAAATGTTGGGGAAGCACTTCACATTTTTCCCACCCTTTTTAACACTTTTGAAGCGTGTTCTGAGTTCGTTGAGAAACCGTTACAAGTGTATCCATTTACCCAACTCCCACAAGCGCCCATTTGGGTTAACTAATTGAGCCTGTTGTTGCACACATTCGATCCCACTACCCCTTTCAAGAGTCGTGGGTGAGCGTCCTTCATAGGAATTTGTTTTGGTTTTTTCCGTTACGATTCTAGCACCCTTCCTCAATTACACGCCATATCCCTTTTTAGGGAGGATTGTTCGTGAACGTACACGTGCCACCCAGGGTCACTGCGGCGCGGGATCGCTCCGCCCGGGATCGCTCTGCCCGGGATCCTTTTCCATTACACCCTATCCCTTTTTTAAGTGCAGGCTCATGTGCCAAACATGCATGTGCAGGTCAGGATCACCCCCGCGATCGTGGGAACCCTTGAACACTTGTTTCCCAAGTGTCCCCTTACTTGGCGTGACCCTAATTTATTTCATATCTATTATCCCCTTGTGTTGACAGGTTGACATCTTACCCTAATTAATGTAATTTTTAATTACTCTAGTTTTGACAGCTAACCCATTAATTGCATTTTTTATTACCCTTTGCCGACATCAAAGGTCCCGCTAGTCGGGTATTTATACTACCAAGGCTAGGCAACCAATTCAATAATATCAGTGTTAGCTGAAGGCAGTTTAATAAGCTATGCTCTCTTATTATAATGGAAATGAAATTAAAATTACTAATTAGTACTCAAGGTAATCTAAGCACCTCAGGCAAAGTGCTTACACTAGCAAAAGCGGCATATCCAAAAATAGCCGGAAAACCAATGGGAAGCGGGCAAGGTCCATAAGTGCGTCTATGCTGACTCCGCTTATAAAAACACAGGGGTGATCCAATAATCACCCAAGACTTATACCGACTTATGTGATACTCATTAATCGCGTTAACTGCTCTCCCCTTAGAGGTATGATCTTCGGCTATCTGGAACTTGTCAACGACTTATGGGATCTGCCCCGCATCTCGTCTCCTCTTCAGCATCAGGATGAGGAGGATGATCAACTAATGAGAAGTCAGAAGCTGTGTAGGCCACGATTAAAAGTATGTGTAACTGCAAGGACGTCGTTGTTGCATTCGTCTCCTAGGTTCCCCCTCAGTTGCAGAATGAAGTCTGAGTGTGATGCGGGATAAATTGTGTCCGTTTACAAGTAGCCTTGCCATTGGGATATGCAATTAGTACATGGCTAATACTATCGGGCCGAAATTATTATTATTATTATGCTTATGACGGGGACTTCAGTGGGGTGATTGTTAAGAGGCTGCAAATAAAGCAAACGTCTACAATTGTTGAGTTGATATTTCAAACTGATCTTTATTTCGTTAGGTCTTCGCTTAGGTGGCTAACATGAAAATACGTATTCTAATCTTATCTCTAAATAGACCAACGCAGTGGCCATATGTTCCCTAAACATGGGAAAAGATCTTATGTGCAGGATGTCCACTGGACGAACCTCCTTATCTTCGAGGAAATGCCACACGACCGCTTGCATCTTTATTTAAGGAATGAAACCCTCCTAAATATCTATACCTAACGCTCAAGCGTTGTTTATTTTTAAATATGTATGTATAGGCAGACAAATGTTTGACAATTCATTAGTTCATTAGTTGTACATATATTTCTTATATTAATTCATATATATTCGTGTTCATGTGTGTAGTTGGGCTTATAATCTTGGCTTTGGCAAGTGTGACTGTAAGCAATCAATTTTGAAACTCGGTTATTAATATAGTATTTCTGGCTATAAGGACCTTGGACAAGTGTGTAGTGTTAACCATGTCATTTTGTTTTGCCCGAAGGATTTTGTTAACTGTCTATGTTAAATCTTATTATATTTTGCTTTCGCGTATTTATTATCACCTGCCTGTTATTTGATTCTCCTAATCGTTACTAGGACATTTGTAACATTTAACCTCACCCAGAGCTACCCTGCAAACGGACTGACTGGATGGCCCCACACATGCACACTTATGCATTTAGTAATATTGCAATCAGCGGTCGGTGTCAGGCAACGACCCAATTGAGTAAGATTTTGTATTATCTTTTTTAAGTAAAAATGAATTGGACTTAATGCCTAACATTGCAAGGGTCAAGAGCCCATTGCCACCTCACAAAGTTACCACTAGCACAGGCTAATTCATTGTCCCTCAGGCCACTTTCCACACCACCGGCACCTCTGAACATGGACTCAAGTACCAATTCGTGAAGACAAGACGGCCGCTACCAACATTTGCAAGCTTTATAATATGTAACACCAAAATCATTTATAAAAGAGAACTCGACAAGAGCTCAATAAAACTGAAACCATTTTTGAGATGTATGGAATGAAGTAATGGATCTGGATCTGGAATCTTTATATAGCGACAGAAGGATGTTATATGGCGACCGTTTCAACTCCCGGATAGAGCGGACGTGGTCTAGCGTGAGTTCCGGGAAAAAATTTAAAATAGTGGATGAAATAGTGAAAACTTAACGATTATTATACTGGAGTAGTCCAAAAAGTGCGAAAAGACGCAAACAAAATCAAAAACTAAGAAAGTGCTTATTTAATTTAAACAAATAAGTGCCACGCAAAATAAGCTCGAAAAAATGAGCAGCAATCAAAAGAATGAGCGTAGAAGCTCAGTACACCAAAGAAACGCGTGTTACTCTTATTTCTCAACTCGCGATATCGATGAAAATAAGAAGTCGACAAAGAGCAAGTCGGCTCTGCTGGCCGTGGACAGCAAGAGAGCCAGCTCTTGCTCACCCTCTCTGCTCACCCCAACTCCTGCATCATGGAGTTACCAATGTCAAACCCCACCACCGCCGGCTTCGATGGAAGAACCTCCAACAACTAGCAGTGTCCCAATTTCTGCAGTTGCAGCTAAAGTACTACCAACAATTAAACCAACTACCAATATTACGAATTCGGTGCCAACGGCTGCACAGCCAAATACAATGGCAACAAAAACCGTAAGCATCGATAAACAACAAGCGGTCCCGGCTATGGATCGCTACATCCAGATTAAGCGTAAGCTTAGTCCACTCAACACGGTTGGTAAAAAACTAAAGATCAACCGTACTACCGATGGCAACGAACAAATTGGGAGTTGCAACGAAAACCGATTCTCCATCTTAGCAGAGGAGGAGCACAACCGGGCTGAGCAGGGGCAGGAGACCCAAAAGAAACCAAAGACCCCACCTATCTATATGAGGGAAAAAGCTCAAACCCCCTGGTCAACGAAATTGTTGCGGTGGTCGGGGACGTTCATTTCCGTGTTGTTCCGCTTATTAAAGGGAACATCCACGAAACCAAAGTTCAAACGAAGTCCGAAGAACACTTCCGAGCTGTGACTAAGGAAGCAAAAAAGAACTTCTACACCTACCAACTGAAAAGTAGCAAGGGACTGCATGTTGTACTAAAACGAATAGAACCTGACGTCGCCCCCTCTGAGATTCAAGAAGCCCTTAAGGCCAAGGGCTTCTGTGCGAAAAATGTTAGCAACATCATTAACAGAAACAAAAAGCCGCAACCACTGCACATTGGGCAAAATGCCCTGAATTTTTGCATAAACCCATTTTTTTTATGTTTTTAAACCACAAAATTTTATGTGTTTTCTAATTATGAATACTCCAGATAAAATGAAACTATTTTTAAAAAAATTTTAAAGCGCGAGTTACCGGTTCCAACCGGCACACAAACCCTCCAGCAAAGCCACCCCGGCTTACCCTGGAGTTGGTACAAAGTAACCAAAATGTAAACACTGGATTGAATTAGGCCACCCAACGACCGTCCAGCGAACGGCCGTTGCCAATAGCGGAGAAATGTTTACATTACATTTTAACAGGAAACCCCTACTCCTCCGGACTGGGTAATAGGAGCACGACATCAGCAAAGAATTAACCCACTCAAGAATAGGCAACACAGCACTTCACATTTTCGGCGACCAGACTCACCCACTCAAATGTCTGCGACGCAGCATTTATGGATTACACTTACACATGTAGTATTAAGGCACTATGTACTTCCTATTTACTCTTCTCAGCGGAGGTCTCATTGTGACCGCCGCTGAAATAAAGAATCAGATCGATTTTGTGTTCGAACAAGAATCAACGTCTTCTCTCTAAAACAAAACTCGGAACTTCGGGCAAACTAACACCAAACCCTCAACAACAGCAAACTACCACAAGGACTCCGTATCCTCAACCATAACTGGCGCGGTGTAGTATGCATATATCGAATAACCACTGTACCAAGTTTGTTGCACTGGTTACATAAACAGAGCCCGGTCTAAGTGGCCGAAATATGAGTCGA
>VNJV01001276.1:0-17001 GCA_008042635.1 Drosophila nikananu | reverse complement strand
TGAGTTTAAGCCAAGTTATGGCCAAAAAACCTCTCAAGGTGTGGGCAATTTATGGTCCCCTATTTTTTAAAAAAAGGAAAGGGGTTACATCGTCAAAATTGTAAAAAATTTTCAAAAAATTAGAAATCTGGTTTTAAATGCAGAAATGTTCTCCATTAAAAACTAGGAAGAAAAAACCAAACCAGACTGAAATCGGTTGAGTTTAAGCCAAGTTATGGCCAAAAAACCTCTCAAGGTGTGGGCAATTTATGGTCCCCTATTTTTTAAAAAAAGGAAAGGGGTTACATCGTCAAAATTGTCAAAAATTTTCAAAAAATTAGAAATCAAGTTTTGAATGCAGAAAAGTTCTCCATTAAAAACTAGGAAGAAAAAACCAAACCAGTCTCAAATCGATTAAGTTTAAGCCAAGTTATGACCAAAAACCCTTCAAGGTGTAAGCCACAATTAATACAATTTTAAATCAAGCTGATTTAACAACTATTTGTTTATTATTTTTATACTAATTGGTGTTAACTGAAAAACACTCATTTAGCTATATTAAACCTTTAGCTACTTTTAAACATCTATTCAATTTCAGGTAGTTTACTGTGCTTCAGGTAACATTTACTTCATGTTTCATTGATTAATAATGTCTATTGTCTCAATCGGTGTATTGCTTACATTGATATATATGATATATATAAGTAAATATGGTTTATAATATAATGTTCAACTTATAAACTTTAAGAATCCGTTAATTCAATTACAGATTTTAGAAATTCAAATAAACTCAGTTAAGCTTCAGGTAACAATTTGATACATTTCGTTTCTTTGAGATTTCAGTTTAAACTTATGTTATGTTATGTTTTGTAACATTTTAACAAACTATTTAACACACTATTTTGATTCGCAAGAAAAAACTAAGAACCTTACAGATTCCAGGCTCGCGTTAAGGAAAACTGCGTTATTTGTACAGCAAATGGATAAGGGGAATGTTTTACCAAGGTATTCAAATACTAGGAGAACCACCTGCACTTAAGGCAAATGAAAACAGAGATTCCAAGGATAATGGTGGTGTACTTGAAGTACTTGCGCACCTTCTTGCGCTTCCGCTCGGCCAGGATTTCGTTGTAGTCAATAAACAGAGGATTCTGGGCGGGACTAAACGATCCAAGCTGAAATCAGGGATTATTAATAACTATTTTCTATCCTCTAACTGATTTTATCTCTTACGTATTTTACAGTTTTGCTCATTTCGCTAAGAACATCACGGTAGCCTTGGAGATTGCTCTGAAGCGTGGCCAGCTGCGTATCCGATGGGTGTCCCAGTTTCCCCGCTTTTTGGTTCTTTAAAACGAACTTTAGAGAGGCCTGGATGATGACCAACTGCTGCAGATGATTGGCAGCTATCATGAGGATCTCATAGAAGCTGGATAAATGATTTATCAAGTAAGCTCAGTGTAATTTCAGTCATAAAAACCAACTCACTTGTCTAGGCCATCCGTCTTGACGCGAGCTACGGACGTTGGGGTCCAATGATGGAGGTGGAAGCTGCCGAGTGGGTTCAACAACAGTTATCAAAATTATAGAGAACACAAATCATAAGGATATACTCACTCCAATATCCCCTTCATGATCTTGTTGCGATAAATGGGAAACTCAATGCCCACCTTGCGGAGCAGCTGATCATCCATGACGAGGAATTCGGCCAGCGAAGTCTTGGCAATGGCAAAGTACTTTAGCGTGTTGCTCACCTCGATCGATAGCAGGATGCAATTGAGCTCCTGAAAGTACTCCGGGCAGTCGCTCTTGAGGAAGATGCGCGGAATGTGATCCCTGAGCGTGTTGTAGCCCAGGAAGTTAGATGGCACCATATAGACAGAGGGCGGTCGCGGCAGGATCTCCAGCAAATCGTAGTATCCATGACACTCGGCCACCTGCGTGGGTGTGTAACCCTTTTGGTTCGCTAGGGTGGCATTCATGCCCGCCTCTACCAGCAGCTTGACCACCTCCACGTGATTCCGTTCGATGGCATGGAAAATGGGCGAGCAGCCTTGGTTGTCCACCGCATCGAAGCTGACGTCCTTGATCAGCAGACGCACGACGCCCGTATATCCGTTCTGGCAGGCGAACATAAAGGGCGTCATGCCGTATTTGTCGGACACATTGATCACAGCTCCATGGCGGAGCAGCAGACGCACTAGCTTCTCAGCCAGATATGGATCCCTTCGATTGCAGTCGCAGGCCATCATCAGCGGCGTTACGGAGTCCACCTGACGATTTACGTTCGCCTTGCGCTTCTCCACCAACGGCTCGACTATGTTGTAGTGTCCCTCGCGGCAGGCAATCATCAGCAAGGTGGGCCCGCCCCTCACGGGCTGATCCACATTCCAGGTCAGATTTCGCATCTCCTGAAGCAACGCCTGGCCGTCGCCCTCGAGGACCGCCTCATAAAGCTTCTGCTCTGGATCCACATAGGGAGCGGGCCGCGTGCGCTTTACCTGGAAAGTCAACAAAAGGCGCAGTTGTAGCGAAATGTATGAAACCGCCAGCCCAAAGGAGCTCCTACCGAATCCGAGAAGTAGAACCCATCATAGCTGCTGTCCGAATCCGAGTCCGCAGGGGGACCGTAGGTGCACTGGCTGCTCATATTTCTTGGCCTTTGTTATAAACTAAAGCGGAATATGCTTAAACATTGTTGTGGCCAAGAAAAACAGAAAAAATGCGCAGAAAACGTAAGGAGGAAGGAAAAAGAGCTGCCAGTGATGGTAAACAATGAAAATGGAATTTATCGAAAGCTTTAAGCACTATCGATTGCCTTTGTCAAATCTTTGGCGCGGGCTTAAAAAAATGCATTTATCTTAGGAATATTTTATTATTTATTACCCAAATATATAAAGGAAGGAAAAGCTTTATTTTACAAGTTTACGATTTAACATTGCATACAATCATTGTACGTCTCTACTTCTTTTTCTTGTCCTTTTTGGCGTAACGTGGTCCGCCGAAACTCTTGCCCTTGTTGAACTTGTTCTTGCCCGCCTTGTTGGCCAGCTTCACGTTGCTGACCTTACTCTTGGCAGACTTATTCATCGGCTTGCCCTTGCCGCCGCCACCGCCGCTGGCCTTCTTCTTGGCCGCAATCTTGGACATTTTCTGGTGCCGGTTGGCCTCGGATCTGGAGGGGAATTCCAGAGATTATCTCTCTGCTAAATCTCAAAAGTCTCTTACTACTTACCTTAAACGCAGTGCTCCGCCCCGGCTGACATCGGTCAAATCATTATCAAAGGCCGACTGGCCTCCACGTCGCTTGGGTTTGCCGACTCCAGCATTGCCCCTGTTTGACTCGGTGGCCGCTCCCAGTTTGCCGGGTCGCTTGCGCAGCTTGGCCATCTTGGCGCGCACTAGGGAAACCTTTTCGATCTCCTTCATGGCTCGTTCCTTGGCCAACTGCTCGGGCGTCTTCTTGCGGGGCTCCTCCTTCTTCTTCTTGTTGCGCTTGGCTTCAATCTCCTTGACAGAAGGACCATCCTCGCCATCTCCACCCCACTCTGGTCGCTTGCGTTTGGTGGCTGTCTTACCCTTGCCCTTGCCTCCTCCAGCAGCCTTCTCTTCGTCGCAGGGGTTGAGTGCCAGGCGCTCCTTTTCAGCCTCGCGCTGCTGTTTGGTCTGGAACCAGCCACGACGCTCGTTGGACTGTCCCAGCAACTTGCGCTCCGTCTTGGACAGCTGCTGTTCGGTCTTGGCCAGTTGCCGTTCCGCCTGCTCTTCATCCAAAATGTTTTCTGAAAAAAAAACACCATAAAAATAATGGAAAAGAATTAAGTTTCAGTAACTTACGTATCTCTGGCTCCAAGCTTGTCAGCTTGTTGCGATACTTTTCTATGATCTCCGGCGGAATAATACGATTCTTGATGGTACTCTCGGCATTCTTGATAATGTCTTTGACGATCTTCCGCTCCTTTTCGCCTGCCAGAGAAACGGAGATGCCAGCGCGTCCTGCTCTCGCCGTACGACCCACTCGATGGATGTAGTGCTCCGTGGTAATGGGCATTACAAAGTTGATGACTGTCTTCACACCCACAATATCCAGACCACGAGCTGCCACATCAGTGGCGATCAGCACATCGATCTGCTCCTCCTTGAACTTTTTGAGCGACTCTAGACGCTGTTGCTGCGTGAGATTTCCATGCAATTCTCCTGCACGGACTCCCAGAAGGCCCAGCAAGATGTGCAAACGATGCGCCTGCTTCTTGGTCTGCACGAAGACCATGCAGTGGTCGTGGAACGTGCGACAAATCAAGCTGGCCAGAATGGGTTCGCGATCACCTTCCTTATCCTCGCGGATGCGTATGAACTCCTGACGCAGGTTGAAAGCCACCTGCTGGTTATTGTTCACGAAAACCTTGACCGGTTTGTCCAGTGAAACGGCAGCCAGATCCTTGACCTGCTCGCTCATAGTAGCGGAGAACAACATAGTCTGACGGGTTTTGCAGCAAGAGTTGATGATCTCCTTCATCTGTTCGGCAAAGTATTCGTCCAGCATTCGGTCAGCTTCGTCGAGAATGAGAACCTAAAGGGAATTCAAAACAGATTAGAGAAGTCTATAAAGGCGTAGGAAAGATTACTACAATAATCTAGGAGTCAGCTTGCATCTGCCGCGCAGTTGCAAGAACCAGAGTTGTCCTCTTGGCTCGGTAAAGAGCTCAGAGCGCAAGGAAAGAATCATCATTAAGTATTAAAACCAAAATAAAACCTGTGACAATAACCTACCTCAATGGAATCTAGGGTAAAGCTTGGCGTGTTCTTTATATGATCAATGAGACGACCAGGGGTGGCTATTACTATATCCGGGTTCTGGCGCAGCACCGACTCCTGGGCCTTGACATCCAGACCGCCAATGGCCAAGCCCACATCGATACTTGTGAATTGACACAGCTGTTTGGTCACCTGGTAGACCTGGGCGCCCAATTCACGGGTGGGCACAAGTACCAGCACCCTGGTGATGGCTTTATTATTAAGGGGACGATACAGCAAGCGCTCCAGAGTGGGCAGCATGTACGCTGCCGTTTTGCCTGTGCCCGTGGCTGCACAACCACAGATGTCACGACCCAGCAGGGCCACGGGGATCGTGGAGGCCTGAATGGGCGTGGGATAGATGTAACCCAGGACGCCGATGGCGCGCATAAGGGGACGCGACAGATTCATCTGGTAGAAGGATGTGATCTGCTCATTGGCTTCTATGGTATCGTCGAACTGCATCTTCTCGCCCTCCTCTTCTTCGTCCTCCTCGCCAGCCTTCTTTTTTTTATTCTTGGACAGCTTCTTTTCCCGAAGTCTCAGGTTGTCGTGCTTCAGCTCGTCCTCGGAGAGATCAATCTCGCTGCCATCACTCAGCTCCGCGGCCACAGCTTCGGCTCCGCCTCTCTTCTGCAAACGGGCGGCGATCTTGTCGTCAGTCTTTGTGCGCGCCTTCCTCTTCACATACTTCATCAAATCGTCCCACGTGTCCTGGTTGTATTCCTTCACCGAGGACACGAACTCGAAGCCCTTCTCGAACTCTGTGACCTTTTTGTGTCTCAGTTTCGTGGGTTGATACTGTGGAAGAGGGCACCGGTGGTCAGACGTAGTTCTTCTTGCTGGCTCAAAACTGTAATTTCCTTACCTCCACTTCCGCATCGGAGTCCTCCGAGAGGTTCTCCACCTCGGCATCATCCTCGATGGTGCCTATTAAATCTAGGTTCTTTGTGGCGCCCATTTTTGCAGGCTAAAAACCAAATTACAATTCCAGCGCGTGTTTACAATTCGAAACACACGTGTGGAGAGCAAATCAGCTAGTGATGGAAGAAAAATGTGTTTAACTATCGTTTAAGAAGGGTTCATTATTTTGATGATAATATAAATAATGTAATATAAAATTTCTTATTATATTTTTAATTTTTATGTTGATTCCTGTATTTCTGAATTTTTTTTTAAATAATTGTTTTTTAAGCACAATTCAGATTTTCTGTGTCCGAACTATATTTCTTAAGCAATCGATATTCAATGGCTTGCCGGCTGCCTACCAGTTTTTCCGTCTCTAAGCAAACTCAGCTGTTTGGCCAATTTTGTTATGAAATTTTCCTAAGTTTCGCTCTGAAAATGCTGCGTTTGCTGACAAAAACAAGACTAGTGAGGTAAACAATCATTGACCTAACTTTGTAAACAATCAAGCTTGCTAAAATATTGAATTTACAGGCAATTGGTGCCCGCCACAGGCTCTACTTCGATTTCTCCCCGCTTCTATGCACAGAACCCTGGAACAGGCAGCAAAAAACCAGAGGAGGAGCCCATTAGCAATGAGCCCATCAAGTTTTTTGGTAGCCAGGCGGCCACGTGGCGCGCCAAGGATACACGAAGCGGTGGCAGCGATGAGTCCCTGTGGTACCAGCCCTACGTGATCTCCGCCAGCTTGGGCGTCTTTCTCCTCTATTTCTGCTGGCTGCGCGAGGAGAGCGACATTGACCAGAGACTGGAGGGCGATCTTTACGAGCATGTCAGTGGCCTGGAGGAGGTCCAGCTAACGGTCAACTATAAGTACAACAAGGAGCACGGCCTGGACACCAAGGAACAGGAGAAGAGGCTCGTGGAACTGGGCGTCGATCTGGGCCAGTTGAACGCCAAACTGGCAGCCCAGTAGTCATAGATTTGGTTAATTTTACTTTTTGTTTTGTTAAGTAAATAAAATGGAATGATCTTAGCTACTAGAAAAGATGAAATGTTAAATTTTTCGAGGGTTAATATTTTGTGCAATTAGTATCTTAAAATTAGTTTTAAAAATTATAATTTAAAGAATATTACTTTTGCCCTTTTTTATTTATAACGTATTTTCAAGTGACATCACTGACTATCGTCCGCCAGCTGTTTGTTATCGATTACATCAGCTGATGGCCTGCCCGCAGGTGTGCACACACTTTGACTACGATAAGGAACCTGCACGAAAAGTCGAAAAAGTAAACTAAACCGTTTGCTGTTATTAACCATTATCTGTGCTTTCCATGCACACGACCGACAAAATACAGCCGGCTCACCCCCTAAAAGCAGAGAATCCAGCGGATCCGGAAAAAAATACCCAACATGGTGAGTAGAGACAAAGAAGCCATATCTCGCCTATGGGCCCCCGCCCATCATCTCAAGCCTACGCTTTCCGTTCGCTTAGAGCTACGACGACGATGACTATCCAGCGGACACGTTTCCCAAGGACTTTGGCTACCGGGCGTACAACCAGGATGGGCTGGAACTAGAGCCCAATGCGACGGGCAGCAGTGAGACAAAGCCGCGTATTCTGCTGATGGGACTGCGCAGATCGGGCAAGAGCTCCATCCAGAAGGTGGTCTTCCACAAGATGTCGCCGAACGAGACCCTCTTTTTGGAGTCCACTAGCAAGATTGTGAAGGACGACATCAACAACTCCAGCTTCGTGCAGTTCCAGATCTGGGATTTTCCGGGCCAAATCGACTTTATTGAGCCGACCTTTGACTCGGACATGATCTTTGGCGGCTGTGGTGCTCTGGTCTTCGTCATAGATGCCAAGGATGACTACAACGAGGCGCTGACCAAGTTCAAGAACACAGTAATAAAGGCCTACAAGGTGAACCAGCGCATCAAGTTTGAGGTGTTCATACACAAGGTAAAATCCACGATGATTGATTCCCTTATCAGAGTATGTGATAACCAACTGGTCACGTTCCCACGCAGGTTGACGGCATCAGTGACGATTCGAAAATGGAGTCGCAGCGGGACATTCACCAGCGGTCATCCGACGACCTAAGCGAGGCGGGCCTCAATCAGATACACCTCAGTTTCCATCTGACCTCCATATATGATCACTCCATCTTCGAAGCCTTTTCCAAGGTGGTGCAAAAGCTCATTCCCCAGCTGCCCACCCTGGAGAACCTCTTGAACATCTTTATACCAGTAGGTTTCAATCAGTTTTTATTCTTCAATTGAAAAATGACAAATTCCTCAACAGAACTCGGGCATCGAGAAGGCGTTTCTGTTCGACGTGGTCTCCAAGATCTACATTGCCACGGACTCGTCGCCAGTCGACATGCAGACTTACGAGCTCTGCTGCGACATGATTGACGTGGTCATCGATCTGTCTAGTATATACAGGTAAGCCCTCTGTGGGTTTATTCTCAATTTACTCCCGAAACTAATTATAAATTCAAAGCTCTGAGGAAACCGCATTCGACAGCGGCAGCTCTAGTCTCATCAAGCTAAACAACAATACGATACTCTACCTGCGGGAGGTGAACAAGTTTCTGGCCCTGGTCTGTATCCTGCGCGAGGAGAACTTCAACCGGCAAGGCGTTATCGACTACAACTTTATCTGCTTCCGAGATGCCATCAGCGAGGTCTTTGAGCTGCGGCTGAAGCGGCAGAAGCAGCTGGAGAACAACGATCAGGACGACGACGACCTGGTCGATGAACAGACCCTAATCCGCCATGGCCATGACGCTGCTGTGATGTCGCGGGCGCAGCCAATCGATTAAGGCACGCTCCAATCCCTGCTCGGTGGTCCCTTTATTTTTTCTCTATGCTAACTTCTCTGTGGACCCGTTTATTCCGATTTGTACGTTTCTCTTCCGTTATATATCTGCTGTTACTTTTGTCTACTGATAATACGTTAAGGCGCTGCTCTCACAGAGCGGCGCGATCAAATTGCCCAGCGGTTGAAATTAATGATAATATTACCAATAAATATGTCTATTTTTAAATACGAAAACTGAGGGTTTTGACCTTGGAGTAGAGGCTTCTTTAAATAAAGCTAAAATTGGAAATTGATTTAATTTTTAAAACTTTTTATAACAGTTTAGTATGCATTATGATTTAATAATATATTTTGCTCTCAACTTGTATGTTTAGTAACATACTTATATTATTCATATTATTTAGAGCGTAATTTTTTATTTCTTTATAAACTATTTATTTCGCAATTAAATTAAATTAAATTAATTTTAAATGCGTCTGATTATACGTTTATAACTCAGTATTGGTCACATTAAATCTTAACCAGTGTTGCCACGATTTTATAACACTTTTATCAAGTTTATGCAGCCATTGATACTCGATATATATGCATTTCACTTGACCGTCTGAGTAGAATAACGCATCGCTTTTAATTATTTTATTTACAATTATGCCAAAACGTCAAGAGACTGTGCCAGAAAGGTGCAATGTTTTGAAAGAACCACCCACAATCGATCGAATAAACTTCAATCGATGTAACAGATCTATCGATTGTCCAGTCAGCTGCTGCGCATCACATGACCGTCACAAGTTTTTTTTCTCACTGGAATAGGCGACGTCGTGCAAAGCAAAGCGAAAATTTTCTCCATTTTTCGTTTTTAGTTTCCGTTCACTTTTCGGTTGGTTTCTTTGTGTTTTTTGCGTTCCCCTCAGTTGTTCATTTATGTGTTTTGGTTTTCCACTTTTGTTTTCCACTCCCAAGTAGGCGAGATGTTGTGGAAATCGCTGATTGCCTTGTGCGTCATTGGGGCAGCCTTGGCTGAGCAAACGCCCGTCTTTCTGTGGGGAGCCAACAGGTGGGTTGCATGACTACGAGATTCCACCGGTTGCACACGTAACGTGATAAAAAATCTTTTTCAAACAGTGTGGCGAAGCCTTCTCTGAAGACGGTGCCCCAGGCGGAGTTCGCCGAGCAGTTGGCGACGCTGCTGGAGGATCACATGGTCGTGGCCTTCCAGGAAAATGGCGTAAGTTCTTTGTGTTCCACTTGTAAAACTTTACCATTAACTAAGAAACAATCTGCCAATGCAGCTGAGCAACAAGGACTTCCTGTGCTCCAACTCCCAGTCGCAGTCCTGCTACGCCCAGCTGCAGGGCGTGAGCCCCAAGACGTACTACACCAGCGTGGAGAATCCCTCTGAGGCACTGCGCTCGGTGGCCGCCAGGCGCGAGCACAACAGCATCGATGCCAGCGGCAAGCTGTCCAGCCCAGCCAAGTGCTCCGCCGGCACGGCCCTGTTCGTTAGCTTCGAGGATGCGGCCGAGAGCCGCGAGCAGACCTTGGAGTCACATGGTGCGTTAAACATATATACAAACAATGTGACCCACATGCTATATAGTATATACTCTTCCCCGCAGACGCCGCCATTGCCGCTATCAGCAAGCAGTTCGAGTGCAAGGTGGCTTATCTGTACCTGGCCGCTCCCTCTACCGCTCCGGTGGTGCAGCGTCGCACCCGCCGTGACACGGCTGCCACCACTGCCGGCACCATGTGGCATGTTACCAACCAGTTTCAGATCTACTACAAGGCCATCCTCTACAACCAGAACCCCCTCTCCGTTACCGGCATCTCGGCTACCAACACCACCCCTCCGAGTTCCCAGTTCTCCGTTCAGCTTACCACCTCTGATGCAACCAAGCCAATTACTTTTGATGTTGTTTTAAATGGTGGATACTTTAGCCTGAGCAACCTGAAGTACGACGGCAACAACTTCCGTTCCAGCAACGTGAATGCGCCCACCACGTTCTCCTACTCCTGCGGCAACCTTACCCTGGACTCCACTGCCGTTGAGGGCCGGTACAACACGTTGAGCTTCACGTCGCTGCAGGTGCAGGCTCCCTTCGACGGATCCTACAAGGAGAACTTTGTGTTCGGCGACTCCTGGGACTGTGTTGGCTTTGTGACGCCCGGCATCCTGATGGGGCTCTTTGTGATCCTTCTCCTGCTGATCATTATGTTCGTCGGCGTCTGCTGGATGATGGACATCAACACGATGGACCGCTTCGACGACCCGAAGGGCAAGACCATCACCATCAATGCTGCCGCCGAGTAAAGGGCTTCCATTTGTTAGTTGTCACCTTTGTTTCCTCACTCGATATTCATTCCTTTCTTCCCTCAGTCTGTCCACACGTACATAGATATGTAAACGAAACAATACTTACTACCTTAACCGCGTAACATAACATAACATACAAAAACATATAACCGGGAAATTAGTCCTCACAATTTATATATAGATTCGTGTCTGTAATTTTCGCCGGCAAAGATCAGTAAACGTTTCAGCATCAATTTAACGCGTTGCTGGTCCTTGTCGCCGAAAATTGCTCGGAGTTTTGCTTGCAGCGACTTGGCATCCAGTATTTCATTTAGTATAGCCCCCTAAAATGTCGTAAAAAATCAAAAGAACTACGCACAGTTACCCGTATGTGTGTGTGTACGGACGGACCTGCGTGTGTGATGTGTGTGCGCGCCCAGGGCAGTAAATCTAATCTTTTGAATATATCTAAGTGTTTTATAGTTTCTTGTTTTGCGCAAATATGCGAGACTAATTTATGCCTTTGTATGATAGTTTGTCAGTTGTGCAACCCTCCTGTTTGCAGGCCCAACGAAAATAAAGTTTTTCAATTGTGTTACAAATGGAAAGAGTTTTTTGTGGCAGGAAAACCGAGATGGGATGCCCTTCTGGTTGGGTTTTGGAGGATGTTAAAAGAGTGTAAAAGGTGAAAATGAATTATAAATTAAATTGTAAGGAATCAAGGATATTGTTTATATGTAAGTCACTTAGAATTTTTATTTCTATTGCCTGAACGAACTGCAGCTTGCATCTGCATTGATCTTGATATTCTAAAACTAAACTAAAGTCTAATGACTCACTCTTAGGGATCGTTTTGTTTTCACAGATTGATTCTCCTTTAAATTAAAATAGAATTCATATATGAAAGGATAGTTCAAATAGGTAAATCCTATTTTGTAGCATACAATTTCAGCTTTAAATGGTTTTATTATCGGATAAACCCCACTATTACGTACTGTTGGCACTCCAAATAGTTTGTTATCAACTTTTTTGTGTAGCTCTCGGCTCGGCTCGTTTTCGGAAACAATTTCAATTGAATTCTCTGGCCTTGTTGGGCGGAAAAAGTCAGGGAAACAAATCAAAAGTTTAATGGAAATTTATTGAGTTGCAGGCAGGACAGGATTTGCAGCTACTCTCGGAGAGCTTCCAGAGCCACGTATCTATATGCTGCTTTCAAGTTGAAACTTTTTCCAAGTCGCGAATAGTTTCTAGGAAAAAAAAACCCATTTTCCTGGCTTTCATTAAGTTGCTTAGCAGCAGCGGCAAAAAGCATTGTTTATGACATTTTAATCTCTTGTTTATCCGCTTGACTTTTCCACTTGCCTGCAAGTGGAAAGTGGAAAACTGCTGCTGCTGCTGCTGTAGCCGCCTACGTCTGGTCAAGGCGTGCGTAAAATAAACTCTCCCGGCAGACAGTGCAAAAAGCGGGAAGTGGGCTTAAATGTGGGCGGGATGCCCGGCTGGCTAAGCGGCCCGGCCCGGCTCTCTGAGCCAAAAGGACACAGTTGACTGCACTGCGAGTGCCTGGACGGCTGGCTGGCTGGCAGGCGCTTAACGTTTTTGTTGCATTAGAAACAGGTCAGTGCGTCATGCACACAAATGAGCAGCATATGACCCAACTGGAGCGGAGGGTACAGCGGCTCCAAAAAAAACTTCTGCCTGCCAAAGGGGTCCCAGCGACGATCCCGGGGTCCGAGGAAACAGTAATTATGCATAAGTCAACACGCGGCGGCATTCGTAATGAACTCCACTCAAAGCGGAACGAGCACTGGCCCAAAGTTGGCAAAGTTTTTGGCAGCCAAAAATGTCGCCAACTTGCCAAGCTGCCGAAAGTTTCAAGCCAGCCAGCCAGAGTCCCAACCAGCACCAAAAGCGTCCCCAAATCCTATATGCGCCCGAAAAGTGTGTGGAAATAAGCACAAATGAGGTGGAAGTTATAGTTACTGAAGGTTATTAAAAATGCTAATGGAAATAATAAATATTTTTTAGTGACATAAGCAATTTCTTTAGGTTTCACAAAGGAATTATAATTTTGGGTGGGCATAACTCCTTTTATTTGTTAAAAGCATGCAAGAAAGACTTCAAAAATGGAATAGTTTGAGGTTTAAAGTGAACACTGTTTTAGTTATTCATGGATAAAGTAGACAAAAATAATTCGAATATAGAATTTATAAATATTTTTTAATAACAAGAAACCATACCTATTTATCTGAACATGAGCATCCTTTAGAAACTATCTCCAAGTAGGGCTCTTAACCCGGCCAAAGCGGTGGACCTTCCTGCTGTGAGGACTCCCTGGGGTGGGCCACTGGCTGTAATAAACCCAGCGGTCTACAAATTGCAGCATTAGGCACGCCACGGCACGGGGCGGGGCACAAACTGGAGAGCAACCAAGAGCTGGCCAAAGGAGGAGCCAACTGGCAAGTCCAAGTGCCCAAACACATGTCCCGGCAGAAGTACCAGCAAATGCACCCAATGCAGTTTGAAAAGTTGCCGACCATTCGCTGTCATTAAACTCAAAGGGGCCACAGTGCGAGTCATTAGGCACAGTGGGTTAGAGAGGAGGTAGAAACCGAAGAGGAGGGATAACCCAAGGAGTGAGGAGGAACCTTAAGCCAAAGCCAAAAACAATAAAATCGCTAGCAACGGCTTGAGCCAAAACGTAATGATGGCGTTTGTGTGTGCACTGTCCGCTCTAGAGGAGTTTTCGTCACCCATCTGCCGCCGGGCGTCCTTTTGGCGAAATGAGCTGCTTATCTGCACTGCTAAGTGGATGTGGATTCGCTTTGTAGGTTGCAGGGCATGTATAACTAATAAGTACACTCCCCGCCGGGTCCGGGATAATGAGGCGGAGCAGGAGCAGGAGCCCCTCAAAGGGGATTTTCAAATAGAGCCTCGCGCTAATGAAGTCATTTGTGACGCTGTTTTGAATAGGATTTCACAGGACACGGGACACAGGACTTTGCATAAGCTTTGTAATTAGTAAGGTTTTCATTTGTCTGGTTCATCAGAACTGCAAGTAGCTTTTGCCAATTTATTTAGTGTTTATAGTTTAATTATATATTCTACATTTATCTCGATTTTCTTGCTAACTTGTCAAATTTTCTCTAGGCTGCAACTGATGTTTTGTTGAGTGACAGCCAACTCTCCCCCTCACTTCTCTCACTCTCTTCGTTGATTTTCCCCATAAATCAGGCAAATTTTCCAAGGCAGCCCATTAACCTTTAAACCGACAAATCACTCTGAAAATCCCAACCAGTTGACCTCAAATTAAGCTCAATCGAGTTGGTCAGCAGAGAGGAGGACTCTGTGGCAGTGGCAGGCCTGGATTCTGGACACGCACACTTCCAGGCCAGTGGATAAGGCTCTCTACACTCCACCACTTTACCACTCGAAATGGTCCTGGGTCCTGGATGGACGACAGACATTAATTAGTTGTCATTTTTAACAATTGGGCGTGACGTGAGGCGTAGGAGGAAGGAGCGGAAATGTTGTGTGCTTCCCCTTTTTGTTTTTGCAAATTAACTGGGAAAACCCCTCCAACCGCTGCCCCCATTTTTCCGGAGAAGATAAGGGGCAGCCCGAATGAGTTTCAGTTCCAGTTTCGAGTTAAACCAGAAGCCATGACAATTGACAAATGACGCTGGCGCCGTGTGACGTGTGACAGATAAGTGCCGAAAAAGGTTTACAACTTTTGTCGAATGCCATTTATTATTGATGACGGACTTGCTGTTAAATTAAAGAGCCCGCTCCAGCTCCAGCTCCAGAGAGCTTCTACTCTACCGCGACAATTAGGCAACAGCCCGGGCATAATGACATGCAAAAGGATTAGAGCGCATAAAGTCCTCGACTGGCAGGCACTGACCGGAGCTAAGAGCTCAAAGCCTGGGCTTAACTTGTAATCCGGAGCGTGTAATTCCACCGCTGACCTGCTTCGAATCCTCGTCCTTCTCCACCTGAGAGGCCAGAAATTAATTAGTCCTTGCTGTGAGCTGTTCAGCTTGCTAACAGGCTCAATTAGGGGTTTTTAGCTTTAAGGCAGAGAGGGTGCCAACAGCGACTCAGTTTCAAGAAATGTATATCTAGGGTTGGAGCTATTTTAAACCTTGAGTTTATTAATTAATTAGTAACTTATATTTGTTAATAAGTAACTTGTATTCAAACCAACTTAGGAGAGGAAGTTTAGTAAGGCTTAACATGTTTCTTAAAGCTTGTTTCAGTTTAAAATATATGTCCTAGAAAATATAAAGAGTAAAATAGGCAAGGCTGAGGTATCCTCCAAGTACGATTATATGGCATTATCCTTTTCTTCGGTTGATAAAGTACAAATACCTTCTTTCTCAAATAATAAATAAAATATAAGGAAAACCGAAAATAATGCAAATTTCTGATGATTTTCTCCCCCACAAATCCCCCTCCAAAGCCGATTAGCTTTCGCGCCATGTAAGACAAGTGCAAACATGGCGCCAGGACAAAGGAGGACTCGCATACTCATCACCAAGGGTAAATAAATCGCCCTGGCAGCTGAATGGAGATATCCTTGGAGCAGCACACACATCATCGGCACACAGATCAAGTGCATTTTTATGTAAATGTATTGTGTGTGGCAAAGTGAAAATGCGTAGAAATGGCGACATGAGGAGATTTGCATAACATAGCCCCACTTTCGTTTTCCTTCAGCGGTTCAGAAATGGGTATCCCGATATGGAGGGAAAGTTCTATTTACATCTTGGCTTTCCCGGAAAACCCCCACTCCATCCCCCAACTTCCTTATTGATTGAGTGAGCGAACAGCAGGCGCCGCCACATGTGTTTGCAAATCATATTCAATATTTTGTTTGTTCTTGTTCCGGGATCCCCCTTTGGAGTCTCCTGACAGGAGCCTTTACCTTCTGCTGCCTGCAATTGTTGGTATTTGCTTGCATTTGGCCCAGTGACTCGCTTTCCACACGCCTGCCGCCACGGCCATTGTTGGCCCCGAAAATTGAGCCCGTAACTTTTTGCACAACTTCATCATAGACCACGGGGATCAGGCCAAGGGCCAGGGCCAACAGCAGCAGGAGCCGGAGCCGGAGCCATCTGTCTGGCTCTCTGTACCTTTTCGTGTTGCCACACAATGTTGCCGCAAAAGTTTTCACATTAAAACCATTTCATGCTGGCAAATTGTGAAATGAGTTAGCGCTGCTGCTGCACTCCCAAAAGGCAGGCCGCGTGAGAGCTTTCGCCGAAAAAGTAAAAGTTGAAAATTGCCAGGGAGGCAGGGAGGCAACCTCTTAGCCCTACATTGTTTGTGGGTAAATATAGTATCGTGTTCAGTCATTAAATAAATAATTTAATTTCAGCAAGTTCTGGGAATCAATTTATGGTATTTGAAAATGAAAGACTTAAAGAAGTTTTTCTAGGGAGCATTTTATTCTAAAAAGTCGGATAAGTTATATATAATAAATAAAGAGCAAGTCAAGATAGTTTTACTTGTATAATTCTGAAAATGAAAATAAACCCTTAAAATGTAATATCTATATTAAATAGAAAGTGAAAAGTAAAAGTCCTGTGCCCTCTCAATAAAGGATTTAATTAAATTTGCATATTTGCAGGTAATAAACAAATATATTTTGTTGTAGCTTTGCTGTAAGCGAATACAACTGACTCCAACATATTATTTTATTTCCGCATTTCATGTACCATTGTGTAAACAAAAGCTGGGATTTATATTATTTGAGTTATATTCAGATACATGTTATTGAGCCTTTCGCTGGTGGAAATTTAAAATTGAATTATAACAGCCACAGCAATTAATTGACAAATATTTAAGGTTGTCAAATACAAGCTGTATTTTATTGTTAGTTGCAGCTTAATTAATATTTCATAGCCCGAAGATTTGGCCAACTGGAATGGCTTTTCAACTTTTCAAGTGAGAGATCTCAATTGAGTGGACTTAAATTTGTCAAGACTTACAGGTTGAGACTTAAGAGAGACACGCACACACAAGAGTTTTTCTCACCTGAAATTGCTGATGTCTCACCTGTCTGAGCTGCTGTTGTTTGTGTATGTATTTTGTATATAATATTGTAGTATTCTGCAGCTGTGCAACTTTATAAGGCGCTCGCCCTCAGTACAACTGAACTGCTGCAGCCTTGTCAGCTTTGTTTGGCTCTTCTGTT
>VNJV01001265.1:0-56367 GCA_008042635.1 Drosophila nikananu | reverse complement strand
TATTTCGATATTATCAGCCGTGCTTCGGTTTTCGAAATCTTAAAATTTTTTTCGTTTTGTAAAACGGGCACGGACACCTTTGTCTAGCCAAAATGAAAAGTAAATGCCTTTTTTCTATATCAAATAATATCTTATGTACTAAGGGGAAAAAATAGGTTACTCAGTGGTCTATTGATGTTTATTCCACACCACGACAAGATCATTCTGGTACGTAGTTATTTTATAAAAAAATATTTTTCTGACCCCACCTCAAATGTGACAAACCAAATTTTGCAGTCGGCAACAAGAAATTTCGATTTGGGCAGATGTCGATAAGGAAGTCGCCGAAAGCTATCGTTGGTTGCCAACTGTTGGTAAAACTAAGCACCCAGGTAAAAATCCTTATAAAATGGAAAAGAATTCATTAATTCATTTAAAGGATGGCCATAAATTTTGTTTATAAATAATGCTGGTTAATTGAATTACTTTAACGACTCATCTGGAAGATCGATTTTTGAATCATCGCAAGATTCTATCGAATTTTGCTTGCCTCTTCCCCAACAAACTGAAAAATGTAGATAAAGATTCTTGCACCCAGCTTTTTCAACCATATTCTGCAATTTTGCACGACGATTCCCCTAACATCTGGATCGACGAAGTTGAGCTTTGGCGTAAATACATTGCCGGACACAACGTCAAAAATTCAATGGAAGCACTCGTTATATGTAATAAAGACGCGTTTCCAAATGTCCATCAAATGCTTCGCATTTTGGCAGTTTTGCCGGTAACAACAGCATCTAACGAACGTTCTTTTTCAACATTACGTCGTCTCAAAACTTACCTCAGGTCGACAATGTCTGAAGACCGGCTAAATGGTCTAGCCTCGCTCAACATTCATCGCGATGTTAAGGTCGACACGCAAACAGTTTTGGAAAAGTTTTTTTCTGTACCCCGCAGAGTCAACTTATTGACAAACTGATTGATTAAAAATGTTTATTCGAACAAAAAGTTATCATATTTTTCATTATATTTTTTTTATATAATATAATGTTTTCATAATATATATAAGTTAAAACCCCCCCTTGGATGATTCCTGCGCACGGGCCTGGGAAAAACAAACCATCTGGCTCGGACGAGTGCGTGCCCTAAAAGTGATTTTGCTTTTGCTGTTTGCAATCCACCGGCCTGTAGAAAATCTTTTATTTTTGTGAACTGCAACGCGTGCATTTTATAGTTTTCAAGTTGTTGAGTGAACGAACCGTGGGTGTAGAGGTTTCTGTGCTCTTTTAGGCAAATTTCACGCTGTTCTGGAGGAAAAGAATGCCAGCTAAAAGTGGGAATACTTTATGAGGCGTTCTATTTAGCTTTCAGCGGGCAGAAAGGCAAATAAAACAGGCTGACTGGGTCGCAAGCTAAAACCTATGCCAGAGGCAACCTTTTTGCCGTAATTAACCCATTAGGTTGTTCAGAAAGCGACCTTTGAGTGACGCAAAAACCCACTGCAGACAACTGAAAATTTTCACTTATTTTGCGATTATGCTGTTCGTACCGAGAAAATGTAGTAATTTCCCTATTTTCATATTTTCGGCCTTTTAATGGTATGTGGGTCGGAGCTGGGGATCGCTTGGCTGATCCCCGGCGATTGTGTAAGGTCTATGTCTGGGTCTGGGTCTCGTTGTTCGTGCCTTCTGGACTGTAAACTACGGCAGTGCGGAGACCTCTATTTGAAGGTTTTAATTACGCCAATTGCCCGGAGAGTAGGTCAAGTGGTGGAGACTATTTTGCATTGATACATGTGTATATTTCTGTTCGAATTAGTCAAGATCGGAAGGATAGAAACGTGCCTGCACAGTTTGTCAAGAATATTTTGACTAAAAGGTATTGTGTAAATAATTCGAAAAGACATGAAATGATATGAAAGAGAAAGAGGCAGTGAACAAATTACGATTGGTTTTATTAAGAACGTACAATTTTTCGAAAAGGTAAAGGGTTATCCGACTCGAAGGACGAAGAAACTGGATTCATTTTCAAGAGCTTCTCCTTAAATATTTAGGTCACATGCAAATAAAAGTTCATGCTCTGGGCAGATTAATATACCTTCCTGCACTAAGTTCAATGAGTATATCTAAGATTTTTCGTTTTGAACAGGTTCGGAGTTTCTTCCCTTTTCATCATACTTAAAGACGAGTTTATACATAGAAAACCATTGGTTATTTATTTCTAAAGTAATTTAAATTGAGTTATAGTATAAATAATACAAACATTCAATATCAAATTATTCGTTGCATTTTATTTGACGAGCAGTTAAGTCAAAGTTGAAACAGTTCCCACATGATTGCCAGAGAAGCTGAAGTTGAGTTCAAAATTGAGGGAAATTCTTATAAAGCACTTGCAAGATTTCCCACTAAATTTGAGCGATGACCTCACACTCATTACCCCCGAGAAGTTTTCCATATTTCATTTTAAATACCATATTCCCCCTTTGATTTATTTGACTAATTTCCATGGCTGGGACTTTGACCCAAGTCTGGGTGTTTGATGCGTCGCTGTCATGAACTTCCAACCCAACCGGTTTTCGGTACTTGAGATTCTTTCTGAAAAATAAAGCACTGCCACTACAGAATCAAAAATGGGAATGTGTTGGGGAGAATCTTATCGCATGCACTTTGATCTGTAGTTTACATAACCAACACATTTCTTCGCGGAGCCACTCTTTCTATTTCCATGTCTATTTCTGTTTTGGTTCTGGATCTGGTAATTAACATTCTGTTGGCGTTCGAGTCTCGAATCTGATTCGTCGTTGATTGCCTGTAAAATAATTAATTTATGCGTGCATTAACCGTTACTTGATAATGAGTACCAGGCGGAGAGACGACGGGGAGCTGCCGGTCTTATCTCGTCTTTCAGAGCCGATTAAGTTCAAGTCTTCAAGTGCGCGGACCCAGCTTGGGTGTGTCAGAGAAAAAGGCGAAATGAGATCCGATGGGGGATTTGGAAATGGGCAGGGGCAGTGGAAGTGTATAAGTATCAGCCACTCCAAACTTGTAATTATGGACTGGACCCTACATGTACAGTGCGTTTCACAATGAAGCGGTGGGAATTTAGCTTATTTTTTCTTCGAGGAAAGTAGTGAAATTTCATTATACGTTCTACAGGGTTTTCTGAATATGTTTATTAACTCTCGAGTCGTTTGACATATTTAATAATTTCCCAATTAAATCCGTTGTATCACTTTGTAACGCACTGTATGGGTATATGCACACATTCCCCTACCCCGGATCATTGTGATTAATTGTCAACATTCGTGGTGTGGCTTGGCTTAAGCAACTATCCACACAGGGCGTAACTTTTGACTTGGGGGAGTCGGAAAAAGGTCGGGGAAAAGGGAAAGTTCGGAACAATCCAGACTGAATGAAGATTTACGTCCACCGCCGCCGCCGACTCGGATATTTATGGAGGCAGAGTCAAGGAAGTGGAACTCAGTCTGGGAGGCACTCCTTTGGCATAGTCTTTCTCCTCATTTGCTGAGCGTAATGAGCTTTAATTATACCATTTAAATGTGACTGTCTTGGACTGACACATCGAAGAGGAATCTTTATTGTGGGTAATAAATACTGCATTTTTCAGAAAACTTACTAGAGGGCAATAATTATTTAAATCGGATAAAAAAGAATAATGTGTTAGAACTTTCCTAAAAATACGAATACCAAAAGTAAGTTAACTGTTTTTCACTACCTTTTGATAATTTCTCGAACTTCAAAATATTAATTAATTATATTTTTAATTAAGAAGCACCTTTACCTTCTCCACCGCTAGGTAATTACCTTCCCACCATAAAAGATCCAAAGCTGCAGTTCAGTCCGGTCGACTTATAATTATTTTCCAGATCTCTTCAATTAAGTAATCAGCCCGACGACTGCCATTAATTGCAAGAGGGTGGAGGATGTATCCGTATAAAAAAATCCACTGAAGCCAGAAGATATTTTCTTTTCTTTTCCAGAACCCAACTCGTCATCGAGTGACCGCAAGAAATATCATAATGTCTTTCCGAGAAATCAGCATAGGTCGCCAGACAAGACTGGGGCCTCAGCGCCAATGATTGCCCATGGGCGTGGGTCTGCAAGGGGCGGTCGTTGTCTCGCCGTTCGTTCGATTGAATCAAGACCCCGGCGACGAACTCAGACGGCCAACTAAATATACTTGTAATCAAGAAAAAATAAAGCGGAGGCAGAAAGTTGCGTAGGATCCGCGAGATCTTGCGCAGACAATGCAGCTGCACCACTGCTTCCTCGCAGCCATTCGGTTGTTTTGATTACTTTATGCTTTTTTGATAAACGCTGCTCATCATGTAATTTTAAACGCGCCGCGCATGTTAAACAAACAATTTCCCGTGACAGTGTAAAATGTGTTTTAGGAGGTTCAGCCAGAGTGCACTGAAAGAAAGTGGACAGCGAAAAGAGGTACTAAAATTGTTGAGAAACAATTTTCAAATTTCTGATCAAATACAACTACTTATCTTTCAGTAATCGTTAAATATAAAATATTATTTTCCAATAGCAACTGACCAAACTCATGGATGTTAGGGTTATTCCTCAAGCCTAAATTTTTGCAAATAATGAGCATTATGAACTTGCAGTTTTTTAGTTTCTATTTTGACAAATTTATTTAAAACCTATTAGTACAATATACCAAAATTTCCTCGCCAGTAATTTACGTGTGACTTAATTAAAGTGAACATTGTTTTAATTTTCCCACTGAATAATTATTTTATTATAGATTTTAAAAACCCTATAGCGTTCCATACCTAGTTGATATTTTTTCGAGTGCAGGATTTAACTAGTGCTAAAGGGCAGACCGACCACTCGTCAGTAGGCCCTCCGGCGACCATTACAACATGACTCGCAAAGAAAGCGAGTGCTGAATGCAACTTTTATTTCATGTTTTTCTCTCTATCTCTCTTTATTTTTTTTTTTGTGGTGGAAAGTCTTTTGGCCCCAAGGCAGGCCTAGGCCAAAAGAATCGTGTTGATGGATTTCTTCCTGTCGTAAATGTTGTAAGCGAAAGATGCGGCCAAAGCGTTCAGCATTGCAGTGGGGCCAGCTCGGTGTCCCTAATGGTAGTTTTGTGGCCTTTTCTTGTTCATTTTTTGCTCATTTGACTTATCATTCATGATGCGTTTTTGACCCAACTGATTCTGCTGATGTGCGAAGATTTAAGACCCTGACAGCCACCATATGAATTGTGGGAGAGTTCTGGATGTAAAATGTGGAAAATGTGTTATTGGTACTCCCATTGTTGTTGTAGGGGAATATTTCAGTAGTGTAGATCAAAATATTTAAATACAAATGTAGAGTTTATAAAAATAAAGTTGATTATAAAGTTAATATTAAAGCAAATCGAACGAAAGCCTTTAGCAACAAAAATGTATGCTTACTATTCTTTGGTCATAATAAACCATTTCATTTTTAAAAAGAATATAAATTCAAATTTAAGTCGCAAAATATATTTTCAAATACATTTTTATTTGGGGTTCTTTGAATATTTCCCTACATTCATAAGTTATTCTGTGTTTCAGACTTCATTTGTGGGTGTTCTTTAGTTCGGCAAGCGCGCTTTATCATCGATTTCCTATGAAAAACATTCAAGGCAGATCCCAATTTCTTCCCCACCGATATTTCCTTTTACTTATTGTGAAGTTTGAACTTGTTTTGATTTCTCGAGACTTGCCTTTATTTTTCTTTCTTTTGCCCGATTTCTTTTGGTTTTTAGCTCCAGCTGTGCTCACATGTTGTAATTTGAATAAACAAATTGTTATTGTTGTTGTTTTTTAGCTCTTCCTTTTCATTTTGTTTTGCTGATAAGAGTGGATGGATGGATGTCGCAGAAGATTGCGAGACCGCGGGTCTTTGTTGTGCCTTGCTGCCGCATTATCAGCGCTTGCTAAATGTCAAGTCATAGCAATTCCGGCATTGACTCAACTTCAGTCATTAATTATTGTTATTATTATTGATATGTGTTTAAAATTGAACACATGGTTCACTATCTCTGGTCTCTGGCATTACAGAGTCCTCGAGATAACAGCCATGTTAAGTCAAACCACCCGCAGCGCTGTTAACAGCAGGAGAGCGAGCTTGTCTGAGAGAGAGACAGAGTTTGTTTGTTTGCCTTTTCTTTTTGTGTTTGCTTGACTTTGCTCTCTGGCACGTGAGTTGCAAAAGAAGTCGTGTTTGCCTTTGCTTTTTCGTTTGGGCTGTGACTTTGGCGTTACCAGACAGGCGAACCAGTTGAATTCTTCATCATCAGAGATTTCCGCAGCCTTGGAAATTGGAAAATTGTCAGAAGCCAGGGGTGGAATTTAATCGTTCCTTGTGGGAAGGCCAATCAATCTCGTAATAATGTATTTTCAATGGCCAACGGTCGAATGCGGGTATCACGTTTGAAGTGTTTCGTGTTTCGATATGCAAGTAATGAGTTGTCATTACGAACGCCCATAAGGGTGGTTTTATTCGTTCGCTTGAAGCATGCAACATGATCGATCTGTACCATAATGTGCCTATATTTAATGTGGGCATGGTAATGTTTGTTGTGGTTTTGTGAACGGAGAAGTGCAGGGGTGGCGGCCCTCCAACGTGGTGTAAGAACTTATGCAGATGAAATAAATATGTGGAGATGTAATTAGTAATATATCACTATTTTCTACTAAGGCATTGAATTATAGTACTAATCGGGGTCTTAAGGCTACTGTATTGTTTTGAATAACCAAAAAAATCATTGTTTCTTATTTTTAAAAACCAGATCTTAACATTTTGCATAGATACTAAATTAATTTGTATGATTTATGGAATTCTTAATGATACACAAAGCTTTTAATAGATATTCCATAAGTTCCTTCGCAAGGCCCACTGTGCTCTGGGAACAAAGCCGCAGCGATTGCAACAATAGTAAGTCTGCCAGAAGCAAAGGCAACAACAAGAAGCACGCACACCAATACTCTCCCACAGAGATGGCGCTGCTCCCCTCACTACATTTGCTCCACTGTATTTACTTTGCTTGTTCTCTCTTTCTTTCGTGATTGGCGCTCTCTGGCTCTCTCCCGCTCTCTTTGTGTTTGCCACGCAGCGCTTTGTTGTTGGTGGGGTGCGTTTGCTTTCTGGTTTTGATACCGGGTACTTGTAGGGTATATTGACTCCTTACAATGTTGTAGCGACATAAGTCCTTCGGCATAAAATCGTCCAGCCATTTGGTTCACTCAAAATTAATCCCGCATAGGCCGAGGTATAGATAAATGGGTGTCGCAAAACGCTCTGGCCTACAAGATGGTTAGGAATATATTTTATTTATTTTTTATTATATAAATATTTTTTTTTTTTTGTAAAAATCGATTTTTGACAAATTGCCGCCTTTTGAACTTATATTTGTGATTTTTACGGAAAGATCATCATTATTTTAAAAAATAAAACATCTTACAAATTTTTACTTGAAACTTGGATCAGACATTCTTAAGATATCAAACTTTAAGAAAATAAAAAAAACCTTTTGACAAGTCTAGATGTATGTACATACATATGTTTATGCCCCGTTAACCTGTATATGAGCAACAATGCACGTTAATGAGTAAGTCGCAGTCGACTCACTCAACCTCAGATCTTTACTTGTGTTTTTTGTGCCTGCAGCTGCTCCATTCGGTTTATTTCGTTCCGTTGTGTTCATTCGGTTCAAATTCTCGCGCTTGTGCGGTTGTGCGGAGCGGACGAGTTGAAAAAAGCGGAAAAGCGAGGCGATTTCCTTTCACACTGTCGGCGTAGGTTCAATATTCTGTGTTCGGGTAGAGAACTGCAGGCGTTCGAAAATCGGAATCCGAGTTTGAGAATCTGAGGCCACTATTGCACTACAGTATCCGAATTCGAATCCGCGCTCTAGAGTCGAAAGTGAAATTCGTCAAGCCAGCGCCAACGGTAAAGTAAACGCAACGCGACACGACGACGCGCAAAGTAATTTTTGTTGAATGAATGGATGGAATAGCGACAAAACCTCAATCACGCTAAATTAATCAAATCCAATTGCAAATTATTGTATTAAATCCAAGTCCCCGTCCCCAAAAAAAATATTAGTATTGCGAAGAGCAGATACTACAGTGTTTAACAGTTTAATCCATCAACCAGAGCCAAATCGTTGATTTTTGGTGTGCAATAAAAAAGTTGAGAAAACCAGAGACCAAAACAGAGGAGATTCGGCGGAGTCAATTGTAAAAAGAAGGTACGAAATACGTTAAAATTTTGGTCCCGTCATAAAGGTATACACATTCACGGAGTTTGCGACCGCCTTCCCTCCTTCCCCTCTCGTTTAACTTCGTGCCAGAGCAACAGTAATACGAGAGTTGTGAGAGATTTGCACGTACAAACTCCCAAAATAAAGTTTTTCTCAGATGAGAGTCAGAAAGTGTGAGAGAGAGTGCAGAGCGATTGAGAGAGTTGTGCAGCATCCCACAAGGATAAGTGAGAGACGTCCGCCTGCATGTGTGTGTGTGTGTGCGTGCAGAACTTTTTCAATAATGTCCTTCGCAATAAAAATATGTTGAGAGCGGCACTTAAGAAAAGCTAGATACCAAAGGGTAAAGTGGAGTAAATCAAAGAGGAAAGTGAATCGTAAGAAAAAAAAATAGGAATCAAATTACATAAAAAAGGGAACTGTATATTTGTATTTTAGGTACTGACAAATATTAGTTAAAATGTTAGTGTCGCTTAGGAATATATCATATAGATAAATCGGATTCTGGGAACGAGGAGAAAGACCTTAAACCCTTTAAAAACTATGAATATTATTTTACTGAAATAATAACAATATTATTAAAACAATATACATATGTAAATACGAAAGTCCCGCGTTTTGAAATTCGACAATATAGTCACTTCGCAAACTGTAAGTCTTATCTGAGATCTCAGCTGATGCTGTTTATTTAATTACAAAATAACGCTTTAGAAACAAATTCGTTGGGGCAATGACACGCTTAGTATTAATTATCGCTGTCAGTATTGTGCATCTGTTGAGTAGTATTATGTATAACTAACTATTCACAAAATTGTCGTTCAATTTAAATTCATCTAATCTCTCTCATCCGTCTGTTTATAAACAACATTTTAGCGTACAAGCCGGCAGTTCAGATTATTTCTCAGTGATTAAGAAAAGCGTGCATTATAACACAAGGTGTCCCACAGATTTGTAAACACAAAAGAATATTTTTAAAATGCCGTTCAAAACTCATTAAAAGTATATTTGCGGGAAAGAATCGATTTTACGACCTTCTTCCCTGAGAACCTACCCAATAACGCTGCGCGGAGGATGGATATAAACGGATTTTATCTTCTAATTTTGTTTTTTGCCTCTGTTTTTTCAAAGTCAAACATATTTCAAGAACATCAATAGGAGAAAAGAACAGAGAGGAACACAAGCCACTATGCAAATAAAAAACGAAAAGGCAAACCAGGCCAATTTATAAGACAAAGCCATCGATAGCCATCTGTGGTTAAATTAAGATACAAATCTTCTGTACCACATGAAACCTAACCAAAGGTCTTGTCGCTCTTGAGCACAGATTGAGATAGCAAGCTGAAAATTCATGCTGCAGTGAAATCTCTCGCCTAGCTCACCCATATCTCTTATATACTTTCCTCTGTTTTTGTTGCCCTAGGGCGGCCGGCTAATCAACGCGTGGTTGTCTCGGGTCTCCCAGCCATTGTTATTAATCTTTTCGGATTTGTTAATCATTTTCAAAGTGTTTTTTCCCGGCCTGCATACAATTTGCAACACGTTTTGTATGTTTTTAAGTTTTGCTTTTAGCTTTCCATTTCACTCAAGTGTTGTTCTGTCCTCGCCCGCAGCTCGTCCACATCCATATACTTTTGGACTTTGAAATCATCTTTCATTTCCATGAGAAGGTTATCGGATGATCTTTACATTAAGGCATTCGAAAGTTTACTTTTGGTGTTGATTGGGTTTGAAAAATGCAATTAATTATCCCACTTCCACATAAAGGTTGAGCAAAAGTAACATATTTCCTGAAGCTTCTATTTTAAGAGCAAGGATTTGGCTTTTCTTAAGAAAAATTCACCATGAATTTTAAATTTATAGAATGTAATTAGTTGATCTTCAGCCTTGGTTATTATTAAACTTGGATAAGCATTCCAGCTGTCTGTGTTTCCCAATCCCAAATTTGTGCTATATTATAGAAACTACTATAGAAACAGGAGTCTTGGGAGCTATAAAACTCATCAGTTTATGCAAATTCATGTAAGAAAATTAAATGAATTTTTTAGGTCTGGCTCGTTCCGCTGAAAGCATACTCAGATATTCTAATGAAATTCACTCACAGTGACACAATTATGCGATGCCCTCAGGTGTGATTCGGCTGTTCCTACGCCGGCTCCCAATTTGCATATGGATCTTCATATATAACAAACGTACATCGCCGGCCGGGTGAAGTGTCATAAAAAGTAACCCACATTGGCCCACAAGGGGTTTCCTAACGGACCCTAAAATGTTATTATTATAAGTATTTATTTTGTAGTTTTCTTCATTGTTTACTCTGCTTTGCGCAATTTTTTATGAAGTGCGCAAAAGTTTTTGCGGCCTCGTCTCAAGAGGAGTCGAGTAAGTTTCGGGTCTGGGCAACTAAACAGCGATGAAAGAGCCGTTAGGTGACCCCAACCAACCCTCGAGGGCCAAACCAATTTGCATGAAATGTGGCAATAAAGAAAAGCAAAAACAATCAAAGTGAAAATGCTGAGTGGCTGCTAAGAACGGGCCATAAGTGAAGCACACTCGATGAGACGTAGGAGAACATTCGTTTCAAAATGGAAGAGGGATCTCGAAGCATTAATAAGCATTTTTATGTAGCAGGCAGACCCGAAAAGATATTTACAAGATTATATTTAGTACAAGACTTGTTTATATTATTAACTTTTAAGCCTAAACAGACCTACCCAAAGAATGTTTCCTTTTCGGGTCGTTGCCTTTGTCTTTGGAAAAGGTACTTGAAATAAATAAACAAAAAATATTCCGTCCCTAAGTACTCGAAATTCAAGAGCATACTATTCAAGTTTAGCACTCAGAAACAAGTCTATGACTAAACACTCACTCCCCTAATGTTATCAAAAAATGTCGGAAAGCCCTGGCTGAACTTATGTGCCAAAGTTCTGCCTACAATAAACTGTATCTGTATGTATACATTATTGACGGCCATTTGATAGACTACTGAAACTAACAAAAAGAAATGCTATCTCTAACGAAGTTCACAGATGTATGTACATATGCATGTAGTTATAGAAAGATTGGACTTGAGTATGTATGTTTTATCGAACAAGTCCGCAGTCCGCAAGAGAACACGGCAAAACCTCGATTACGATTAAAGATGATTTCTACGTCATTGATGAGAAATCAAGTCTGTTATCAAAACAAAGTAAAGTTAACAAAGCATAGAAAGCGGGTGGCTGCTTTACGAACTTCCGCTTAAACTTGGTGACGAATATCTTGTTTCCGATGAAGTGCGAGATGAATCCGGCGAAATACAAGCCAGAAACCCCCATTCAAATTCAAGCAGATAGCAGCAGAAACAGGTGTCTTTGAGAGTCTCGCCTTTCAGCTGGTTATTCAATAAAAACCCATGCGAAATTATTGTTGTTGCTCTCCCCGTGCCGAGTTTTCCATTGTTAAATTTAGCATTGATCACGGAGAGAGAAGTGCGTCACAGATCTCTGAGAATGTAGTTGCTATAGTAAACAATACGACATATTGTGTGTATGCTGATATTTATAGGGTTTCTTGATCTATCCTAATCTATTAATTATTTATAGCTGATTGTTTACAAACGTATAGTCACTATATTCCATAGATCTCACTGTTTCTAAACGGTTCTCTCATGTTCCGTAGTTATATTCTTATCAGGGTCAAAATTTATCAGCTCTTAGTTTAGTTTCTTTATCACTGCCTGGACAGCGATAACATTTACAGCAAATTTCTATTAATGCTAGTAGCAATTAATGAAGGAAACTTTTTAAAAATTAATATTATATATTCGCACAAAAGTAAACCAAAGCAGTATATGCAAATGAATCGTCCGATTTGCATAGAGAATTTTAGCATTTTCAGATATGTAGATAAGTGAGGTAGATGTAAGCACCGATTGGAACAGATTTACAACAGATAACCGACAAATACTAGAAGTGGCATTTCCTTTTGAAATTAACAACTTTGTCAAGACAATTAATCACATTTTCTATGAGCAAGCTCTTAATTTCGTTTTTCCTCTTTATTTGCAGTTTCGGTGAGTCAAACTATCTCTGTGCAACGGTGATTTAGGTTCTAAAGTCTATTTCCCTTCAAGCTGGGTAAGCGTTAATCCAGCTTTGCTAATATTCTAACAGTCCCTTAAACAAATTTCTATGTCACAAATAACCTTCTTGAGGCTTATTTCTAAACGGCAGACAATTAAGTGTGCCTACGTCAGTTTCTATTTCAGTTGTGCCCAGCCTGACACCTTCAATTGAAATTGATTATGAAAACGACATCATCCACGCACTTATTTAATTAAGAAAAGCCTACAAAAAACCAGTGTCTTGACAACCAATTATGATTTAATACAGTCAAGTGTCTAAATCTCAATGCTAAATTGATATTTTCATAGAGATTTCTAGGAATTTCCCCCAATGCTATAGACCTGCCGCGGGAAAGGAGGCCTTCGGTGGACTTTCCAAGTTGGAAGTGTTTTCGTAGGTGGTCGATGGTGATGAACTACTTCAAGTGCACCGCACAGTGGGCAGACACAATGGCGGGGGTCCAACGAGATTTGCGTGTTTGGGGCCAAGACAATTAGAGAAACATGTGTACGTATCCGTATAATATTTTAATTGTCGCCAAGATCGTTGCTAGATTTAGCTTCTGCCTTTGTAATCGAGACCACGCAAAGAGACATTCAATATGCCGGCTCAATGCGAAGTCGTTTTCCTTTTGTCATCGACAATTGGGTCTTGGTCGTGAGTGAGACACGCACGAGGGCGTAACGCACTTTGGGAGCAACTCTGCGCCAAGTACTTTGGATATTTTCGTTTTCAATTTTGCGATTCTCAGTTCTCTCGCTCTGCCGATATGTGGGTCAAGTCTAAATTGGAAGGCAACCTCTGCGTTTTTTGTTTTTCGCATAAGAAAAAGTGAAATCGCAAAATGTTTTTCAAAGTTGTAATTAACTCTTAATCATCGACGCTTTGTTTGCTGCCACCTGCTTGTCTCCCTCTTTCTAATTATCACTTACACTTTTGTCGTTAGATTCTAAGCAATTAGTCAATGTTTTTCTTTGGCCGTTGCATGTGATTTGCATTTCCCTCCTCTAACACGGATAGTATGCCGCACTTGCTGCCTAATTATATATTTATTTATTTGTATTTTTTCTAATGTTAGCACCTTGGTAAGTAATAACGTTGATTGGCATTGGTTTTTGTCTAGACAGGGCGAGGAATACATATGCCATTAGTTGGGTGAAACTTTTTATAACATTGTTAAAATCGTTAACATCAACAGCTCAGCAGAAAGTTGGAAATAATTTGAAAGCACAGATGGTTATTTTTATCTCATTAGTATTTATGTTCCACGTTTCTGTTGTATAAAAACTATGTTTTTTTTTTAAATACTAATTATTGTTATTAAATTAATATCTTACATAAAATTATCTTTTTAACTTAAGACAAGGCAGCATTCCTACTTTTTTTGTGTTGTTGTATCAAATTACCATCAGCATCAAAGTGCAGTGTCAGGCCCAAGCAGACTTTTTTAGCTTGCCTCAAAAGATTACACAACCTGCTCAGGCACTCGACGAGGCGTTATCGATGGAGCAAAGCCAGGTAGGGTGGCATAGGTGAGATGAATTCTGCCCACTAGCAAACCAGAGTGACGCCTAATTAAGTTTTGCTCGAGTTGTCTCTGGCCCTGTTTCTGCAATGGAAATTACTCAAAGAATACGAAAATCAAAGCTAATTGAAACAAGTATTAAAACGACAGTCGAGTGTGCTCGACTATGAGATACCCGATGCACTAAACATAAGAAATACAAAAGCTACAGCCGAAAAGGAATACAATTTGATATTGCTTTCTCTTTCTGATAATTAAAATTAAAATTAAAATGATTTATTAATGCTTGCTTACCAAAATGGTTAAAGAAACTACAGCTACATTTTAAAGAGAAGAAAGACTTCTTAACCATGAGTCAGCGTAGAGATTTTATTTTCTTGATTATCTAATTAAACTCCATACATACTTCATTCATAATTAATTTCACTTTTGATTGCTTTTATTTGTTGGTAAATTAAGTTTAATTATGACTGACAGAAATGGTAATGGGAAGAAACAAAAATTAAACTGAAAATTCAATTATCAAGAAACTCAGAAAGGGGTACGAAGAATTCAACTGACACGAAATCTTACGACTTTCATGTTATCAAGAAGAAAAATTGATTTTTTTATTACTAAGTTACTAATTAATACAAATAAGAATGATAAATACATACGAGATTCCTTTATAAATTCATTGAAATGTTGTAACCTACATTTTTAGCTTGAAACACGCTGTACCTTTTCTCTGGTTTTTTTGCGTACTGGCTTGTCCATAAACCGTATAAGACGGGCGTTCCGTTAGCTTCTTTTTTATTGCCCCACTCACTCCGGTGACCGCAAATGCAATCATCACATTTCATCACCCACAAGAACCCCAGGCCAACCGCTTTCATCTCGCTGGAGATCTCTGACTAAGGCGGCGGACTTGTATTAATGCCTCCGAGATTATGCCACGACAACAACATCGGCGTATATCATTTACCGTTTAACAGGCGGGGAGGAAGATGTTTATGCACTTGAACGGCGCAACAAAAGTTGGTTCTTCAACCGCAAAATAATGAGTTGCAGCAACGGCAACAGCAACACCAAAAAAGCAGAACAAAGGCAGGCTTTTGGGACCCGAAGAATTTCATCATTCGCTTTAAAGTACTGTCTTCGAGAAGCGTTTTGGGTCAAACCGCACCCGCTCGCGATCCTTGGCTCACCGGCCACTCGAGTGTCTGTCCGCATCCTGTGCTGGGCATATTGAGTTTCTGGACCCGGGCGAACAGCTGGTGGCAGAACCAGTTTGGGCCTCGACTGGTACTACGGCAGCTGTAAACAATCAGAGCTAACTGCCTGCCAGGCACTCAGCCATGAAAAATGAATGATGGCCATGATGGTCAAGTCAACTGCTTGCGAGGGGCCAAAAGCACCACAGAACCTGAGTGCTGTGTGCTCTCCGCAGCGACAGTCATTGACCAAAAGGCTCCTGGACTTCCTCGGCCGGAGAAACCTGATTTTGTATCTATCCCAAAAGTGCGAGTATCTCGAGTCTGGCTCAAGTCTCGATCCCAGTTCTCCTCGGTGCTC
Organism: Drosophila nikananu; assembly: GCA_008042635.1. Classification (NCBI taxonomy): domain Eukaryota; kingdom Metazoa; phylum Arthropoda; class Insecta; order Diptera; family Drosophilidae; genus Drosophila; species Drosophila nikananu. The sequence continues at coordinate 40,938 of VNJV01001265.1, read as the reverse complement.
CGCCGACTGCCCTTTGCGACTCGTTTGGTTTATGGCCCCTCAAGCTGTGTTTTTTACACTATTTGTTTGTTGTCTATATGGAGGAGCAGAACCGGTTGCCAGGTTCATAGGCGATGCTTTGTTTGAAAGCTATAGCTTTGTTCAGTATATATATCTCTCTCGTTTACTGCTGCACTTCTAGTTTTTGTTTTGCCTTCTCCCCCCTGTTTTGGTTTAAGAATTGTTATTTGCAGTTGATATTGCGGGGGTTATCACCTGCATATCTTGATGGAGAATCAGCTCTAGCTTGTTCTCTGTTTCGATTGTGGGATGGTAAGCCAATACAAAGTTTATTGGCCTTGTAGTGTATGTTTCGGAGCCATATTGTCCAATGCTGAAGTATTTCTGGTCCATGATCGCAACCTTTAGCTGAGCCGCGGCCTACTCTTTCATTTGGCTGTCAGCCAGTTAACGTATTCCTCATTCTGCAAGTTGCCATAAAAAGACTTCAATTGCCAACTGTCAACTGGGGTGGGGAAACTGGTTAAACTTTTTACAACAAACAAGAAAAAACTAAAATCAAAATAGTTTGACTGTTGCATTTGGTGCACATTTCTGGCGGCTCCTCTTTATGGCCAAGACAAGTTCTTGACACTCACCGAGTGCCGCGCTTGCGTCAAGTGAGTGCACAAAATGGCTTGGACGCCCACAGATAACCGACAGAGTATCCGTAGGTGAAAGATTGTGTCTATGAGTGCGCTACTGAAGCCAAAACACAGGCGCATAGAGAGATTAATTCAATCAAACTTTTGGATAGGTTACAGCCGACTGATTCCGCAAAACCAGGAGCGATCAGCGATGCATGCCACTGGCTAACATGCAATATGTGTTGCCCCGAAAACGCTTCTCACTTCGGAATTATTTTGCCCGCATAAGAAGTGGCGTAAGTGACCAGAGGGGTTGCAATAAAAATTTAAACTACAATATTATAACCATTAATGAAGTTATAGGCGCGTGCAATGGTTAGCTTCATTGTAAAAATTTCTTTACAATATTTCTGTGCCATTGTGGCCAATTTTGTTTGCATTGGTTGGTTGCTGGTAATGAGGAATTAAATAACTTAGGCATTCAGTAAGCTTAAGTGATTGCATAAATAAACTAAACCTCATTACTGGATTTATTACTAAGGAACTAATTAGTTTGCAATGAAATATAGCCTGAAGGATGATAGATATTTATGTTTCATGATTTTAAAAAGTCAATTCTGTACAAGGACATATATGCTGACCAGCACTTCTTCAAACGTGGGGCTTCTCTTAAGGCCTCCTGTGACAAGTCAGTGTTTGCCCTTTGTCGCCATCAGCTTGCACGTGCTTGACACACCTCAGGGGGTACCTATTCCTCAAGATGTTAGATAGGCCAGCCACAAATTAAACTATATCTACAGCAGTTGTTGGCCATTTATGCCGCCAAGCCATAATCGTTTAGATGTTGTTCACTTCTCATAATGATCGTGTTCGCTAGATTTGGGGATCGGTAGCTGGAGATCGAGAGGGATATGAACACGAAGACGGAGGCTGGGACAGAGACAGAGCCCGAATGACTACTGTGTGCGCAGGTAAAGAAAAATCAAGGTGTGCTTGGGCTTAGCTTAGCACAAATCCGTACTTCACTCTCCATGGGGGCAATGTGCAATGTGTCTGGTGTATTGGCCTAACTGTTTTTGAGTATTTTACGTTAATTTACGCCCAGACTGTTGAGTATATTTTCGCTGGAGTCGTTGTCTGCTTTCGGTTTCATTATGAGTGGAATATCATGCAATGGCCACAGCTCTCTGCCGACTTGCCTTGGCTTGGCTTTGGCTTGTATCTGACAGTTGCACACTTGGATTGCTGGTTGCAACACCCATTTTGTATCTTTCACTGCCTCGTTACTCTGCGGGTAATCATATTTCTACCCGCCTGTCTGTTGTTAAATTAGCAGCTGTGTTCGAATACCGCATTTTGTTGTTTCAGGATATTTCAGTGGGCACAAGAAAGCTAAACTTGGTACTGGGCACTGTTGATAAGTGACGTCTCTTTTGGCGTTTTCCATCAGGGTCTTTTGGTCTTAACGCGCCCTGCTGACTCTATGTGATTTTCCTAATTGGATTTTCCGTCTAGGCAAACATTGCAGCCCACGTCTGCTTTTGGTCTGCGCACTTTTGGCATTGTCCGAAGTGTCAATTGGATTTGAGAACCATTTCATAACAGATATTTCACGTTCACGGCGGACAGTGCGCGAATGTGAAAGCGCCGTCACCTAATTTAAAGTCCCAATAATAATATTAATTTAATGATTTGTAGGCCATAAAGAGCACAGTTGATTACGTCTTCGATTGATGGCAATGATTTATTATTATTTTTATGACCAGCATTCAGAGTGGCTCTCATATTGAATTTATTTGCGTGATTTACTTTATGCTCAAACCGACAGAGATCCATTCGAACGACCATAAAAATGATTCAAAATCAAAATAAACTGAAACAGCTGCTCGATATGTAGTTGTATTCACCATTTTTTTTTAGCGCTGGCGCTTTCACTTGCCGTTTTTCTGAGTTTTTTATTAGTCCGCATTTGTTGACTCTGTCGGCGCAAGAAAAAATGAAAATATTTATTTGCCTTAGTTGCCTTATATTTTTTGTACATAATTCATTCATATTAAAAGTAATGCGAGGATATCATCAATTAAATGGAGAGGCGTTTGAGTTTCTGACTCAGGCTTTTTTAGGGATTGGTCAGCTCTGTGAGCTACAAACAGAGAAAAACCGAGGAAGCTGAGTAAATACAAAATGAAAAATTGACCACGCCTGCAAATTATAAAGAGCAACAAAGCAAAAAATATATATTGAATCTCTGCCGCAATTCAAGCCACGCAAATGGACAACAGACCCAAAGCAATCCCATTAGATTTCTGAGATTCATTAGCCTTGTACATAAATATTTTTTTTATTACCAAAACATTAGATATTTTCTTCTTGAAAGTAGCGAAAAAGTGGCCACTGTAAAGCTGGTAATATTTTCATTTTAATATAATTTTTCATATATGTATATCTGCTCATGATTACAAGAACATCGATTGTTTGTTGCGACATTCCTGGTCAGTGCAACGAGCCTGATAACAACTTTTTGGATTCCCATGATGGCATCATCAACCACTGACTCACAGACGCCCCCAATTTCTGATTAGGCAAGCTGGTATTCCACAGATTTGATTTCACCTTGCTTATCAGTTAAATATTTACGCTGCAGACACGCAGCCCGATAAGGAGGAACGGAATAAATTGCCTGATTTTATTTGTCTAATTTGAATGTGAGAGGTATTTTAACAATTATTAGTTTTAGGATTGTAAACGGTGTAAACAGGAGATAAGATAGGGACTTCACATGGGAATTGTGCCACAGAGTGACATAACTAGGTCGAAAATTGGGTGACAGTAGGATTAATGATACTTAAATATATGTTATTGATGGTTTCATAGTTACTAAACACAAACTTCATTTTTCTTTGCAGAGATCTTTATGTTTGTTAAGAGCATATTGGGAGAAACTTGTCAAGGGGATCATATGTAATTTCCGGTAAGACTCAACAAAGCTACATTACACCTCTAATACCCTACCAGACACCAGTCTTGTGTACCATATTTTTATATTCCATATCTCGCTTTTGGGTTTTATGTAAATAAACTGTCGCACAAGAAACAGCTTTTCAAGCGCGAGCACTTGCGCCATAATCAGATTCAAACTGCTGTGCCGGGAATAATAAGTAAATGCGTTCTGATTATTCTCATATTTCTTAATCTTGGCGAAGCTTCAAAAATGCATGAATAAGTAATTGCAGTTTATCGCGTTTTCAGACGATTCCTACAGAAATTGAATTAAAGACGCATTTCTATGACTTTCCTGGCGTCGCAATTCGCTCTCGGACATTATAATTGAATCACAGCTTTGTTTATGGGCTTGCCTCTATAACTGGATAACACTTCTCGCATATTTCAGCTGGAAACGAGCTGATAAGGCGCAAATCCAATTAATTGCTGTCTAATCAGACGGAAATAAGTTTGCAATGGATATTCCTCAGAGTCTGGCTGAAAAACACATATATTTACGAGATTAAATGGGAAAATAGAATGAAGTTTAAGGTTTAGAAGAATTGTATTTATATACAAAGCACCCTTTCTGTCAGTAAACTGCCTTCGTACCAAGGTTTCATTTTATCGTTAGGGTATTACGCGATAAGATATTTTGTAAACCAAAACCGTTAAGGTACAAAGACATTCGATGAGTAGAAACAACCTTGTTGCACATTCAGTTTCCTCGCAAATTGCGATACGAAATCGATTTCGAATTACAAAACAATACAGAACTGTAAATGGAGGCAATGAAACGGAATTCAACACGATACGGACGTTTTCATGATGCGTGAAAGTCAACCTCAGCCTTGTGCGGCTAGGAAGCGAAATAAATCGCAGCCAGCAAACAGGCGGAGTGAAATGTAAACATCGTAAAATGCGATGTATGTGCGGTACAATAAAATCAAGCTAAACAAGAGCGTTCAATGAGCCACTTTTCATGCTTGCCGCGGTGCGAGCAAGTTCGGTTAAAAAAGGCGAAATACATAAAAAATAACGCCAATTTGAACTTATCTTAGATGGCGGGCTTTGCTTTTATGTATGTTCCTTCATTTCTCAGATTTGGCTGTGTTTTTTGTGTGGAAAGGCTTCCATGTCAGGTTTGTTGAGCTTTTGCCAGCAAGGTTATTGCACACGAGAAGCGCTCATAAAAGCAAAAATATACTATATATGGTGTACATAAGCAACTGCAAAGAATATATTTTGAGGTAAAACATGCGATAATTAAATATTTGATCGGTACACCACAAACGAAATAGATACCCGCCAGACCAGACGGAGTTCTCACTGCCAGACCACACCTTCTAACTGGGTAAAGTGAGACTTCCGCAAATTCCCGGATTAATATTAATCGCAAGTGCTTGTATTGTGAGTCCCATGAATCCACTTGCAGCCGCACTTAAGACTTAAGGTATCTGCGTACGCTGCATTTTAATCGAGAGCCAAGACAACACCTCAGAGCCCAAGGCAACTGCTTGGCATTCGCCTGGCATTTGCATTTGAACGCGTTGCATTTTCTTTTGGACGGAATAGTTGGAAAATGCCAAGACGTAAATGGGGAAATTGAGGGAAAGACAAGACAAGACAAGCCAAGACAAGACAAAACAAAGCGGCGCGAGTGTAAACTATTCCATTCATCAGCACCACGGCTAATGGCCATTATGAATATGAATAATTATCCGCGCTAATGCCGCGTCTCGAAGGCTTTTCAATATGCAAAGTATATTGTCCGGAAACGAGTATGGCCTAATCATCTTTGTAAAGGTTTTTGCCTTTGTTACGCATGAGAAGAACACTAGTTTCCTATGTAGCAGTGGGTAATTAAACCACAATTTCATTGGGGAATAGAATATAATATATCTTACTACAATTTGCCTACTTTGTACCTTACTTAAAAAATAATTAGAAACCTTTCGTTTGTTCTGCTTAGCTCTAAGTTTGTTTCTAACTAAATAAAAATAATAATAATGGTTAGATTGTTCTTTGCTTTGATGTTAAAGAAATTTCTTTAATACTTATCTTCTATATTGTACTTAATATACTATTTTTAAGAGCTAAGGGTATCTTATAGCTCTATTCGTTGCTGCAGCTTAACAAATTCAATTGACCTAATAAGTCCAATCGCTTTGCATTCAAACTCCAATTAGCATCTCTTAATTTTCTTTTATTCTTAAGCCAAGTACCCCATAAACTGCTGCGTATTTGCTTCACTCAGAGGGGGGAGAACAGCGGCTCGCATGACACAGATACCCGCACTCTCCATCTCTATCGCTCGCCCGCATACTCAGATTTATTATCATGTAAAACTTTTGTGCAACAATCCGAACAACAAAAGCTTGCAAATCGCAGCTACTGTGCAGCTGTTCGGCTGGTTCCACCCAGCCAATTGTTCTAGTTGATAATTTATTTGAATATTTGGCATAATTATGCCGGAGCGAGCAGCGAGAAACAATAGCGCCAAAACCCGTTATAAAATGACAAATGTTTCACAAGACTGCGGAGCCCAACTATGTATCTTAAAGATACAAAATTGCACAGCGAATTGGGTAAAGAAAGAACTGAGACTTCAGAAGTTGCTCGGTTCAGCTTGAGTTGACATTGAAGCTGAGATAATAACCAGATAACCAGTTGCACTTCACGTTGGCGGTGAGTACGTGAGCTTTCGTGAGGCTTCACGTCCCCCAGATGCTTATAGTTTATAGCTAATATCGAGTTTTCCGTACTGGAACAGCCTTAATCGTTTTCTAAACTGTAGTCACGCAGGCACCCCTAGTTATGATTCAAGTTACCTGTGTGCGAGTCTGGTATCTGATTGCTGACAAATGAAAAATGATTGTCGCTAATTGAGGGAAAGGAAAGGAAACCAGATAGGTTCTAAGTTCGGCCACCGAGGGGAAGATAAATGATATGCTTAACATTGTGGCCAATCGGCCTTTTAAGGCACGCAGACCGATCACTTAAGGTCGATTAACTCGGTGGCTCAATGAAAGCCCACAGCAAACGAGATCGGGAATGAGATCAAGAAGGAGACCTCGATCTCGATCTTCTATAATTTTGCACTTGGCGCCTCTGGCTCTCGTCGTGCGTCTCGAATCGTAACGCGCATAAATTTCTATGCTTTTGTAAATCTCCACAGTAGCGGCATCCATTAATCAAAAGGCACTATGGTCTAGCCGCTTCGAAGATCGCATATTAGTTACACTTTAGCGGAGTGCCCAGAATTCTGATGGCGAGTTATTAGTTCTTCTAAGTTATGAAGTTGGTGATTGATCGCTTACATGATGAGGGGCCAGCTGGGGAGTAACCTAAGCCGACACGAGACGGGGCTTGGCCGGGTTCAAGGCAGCTTCAGATGCCCCTCAGAACAGACTTAAGAGCATCAAATTGATTGTGGGAAGTGTTCCACTAAGCTGCGATAAATTATTAGGTTATGCAAATGTATGAGGATTAACTCTTAATGCTTGGCTAAATTGTTAATAGATTCGTAATTTGATAGGATAAGCAAAACAATTACGTTACTCGAGCAAAGTTCAAGGTTAATACAGACCATAAATATTACCCCAAGTATCACGATTATACTTTATTATCCATTATGCCTTTATGACTTATTGTAAATACTTCAGAGAATTTATCATACTTTGATTTTCCAGCACAATGAATCCTTTTTTCCCTGAAATGGCAGAATAAATTTGTTTGCATTTCTATTCGACTTTGCGTCAACGCTTCGCGAATGGAAGTGCCAGCGAGGGAGAAATGTCAACAGCGCCTCTGCAATTCGTTCGCTCACATTGGCAAATTTATGCAAATTTTTATTTATTAAATAAACACGCAAAGTGCGTGTCATCAGCTGTTACACCGGGGGGAGGATTGGCTGTGGGCGTGTACATTGTATTGTCGCCTGTTTGGGGCCAACGAACGACAACGACGGCGACGAGGACAACGCCAACTACAACGACAATCGCTGAATGTTGATTGCCAATTTGTTGTAGTAACTACCAGAGTTTAGTTTAATAGGAGGGGTTCTATGGGTGCTAACGAACCTGAGGTCACAGCTATAGGCGGATGGAAAGATGGGGACCGAGTGCGTCAGAGAAGCGATAATTCGAGGGAAATTGTTATGAAGTCCATAAGACAGATATATCTAGATGGGGCTCTTTGTGAACACTTTGCCTAGGGATTTTGTGGTTTGAAGAACTGTATTACTTTCATGTAAAATTATTAGAGAATGGATAAGTTACTGAGTGTATTATGTATCACATAGCAGAAGTTATTTATTACAAATTAAATGGGATTTTGTTAAAAGAGCATATACATTTAAAAACATAGTTAATGATACATCTTAGTGTACTCCCTTTTCAGCCTCAATATTAACTGGTTCGAAGTTCGCAAACTTTGTCAAATTGTGTCTGCCAGAAGATTGTTGTGGTGTCATGTAACCACTCTGTATCGTAGCTGGTTTTCCTACCCTGGCCCAGACTCTATCAATTATAAAAGAACTGCGCCACTGAGCATGAAATTAGCTACTTGCTGCAGACAGCAGTGTCCTATGCCTCCACGCACATGTTCCCTCCCTTGACTAAGCCCGACTGTCATGACAATTTGCAGTTTGTGGGATTTACCAGCGTAGTTACACGGCCCGTCATCGCACTAGATATCATTTCAGAGCATTACTTACCTTATTAATTTATGCAGTTTTCCGTTTATTGTCTTGTGTTACAGTTGACAAGTTTCGCTTGGTCGTCGGTGGTGGGCGGTGGTGTTCTCCGGCTTGTTTATGTGGTTCGGGTGGAATAAGTAACACAATTTATTATCTCTCCCACATGGCAATAGGTTGCTACCTAACGACTTTGATTAATTTTAATAGCCTTGCCAGAACAAGTTGTCTCGATGACTGTAATTATTAATTATTATTATTTGATTGGTAATTCTGTCTGGCATTTATCTAACCATTGTCTGTGCTCTTTCTTGTTTTTTGCAGACGTCTCAAGAAATTGCGCAAGAATAAACATTTCTGCTTGGGACAAGGTGAGTTGAACTTTGGCTGACCGAGTGGAGTGTCATGTTGCCCGACAGGGAATACACAAATAATTAATTGAGTCTTGCTGCGGGGCGTATCGAATGCCCAAGAAGTTCTTGCGCAAGTCCGGGTTTTGAAATCCCCACGCGGGGTCAGTAATCTCCCATTAACCTCAATCGAAATAATCTTATCAGTGCGCTAGTTGCTCTACTAACCCAGTGGTAGGAAAGCCTTTGATTGATACGAAATGAACGCGGTAAACCTTTCTAAAAGACCCCTAATAATAAAAACCTAATGTGCAATGCAGTCGAAAGTGCATCGGGCAAATGGAGTTATCAACTTCAGCTACTTTGTGCGGCGCCGCCGGCTCTTTGAGTCAACGAATCAGTGACCCACTTCCGAGTGGCAGCGACAACGCGACGCGACTCTCTAATCAGCCAGCAACTCTGCGGCCTGATAAACGAATCGCAGATAGAAGGCAAATGAGTGGGGCAACGAAAACAATTACAAATCAGAGCACTGGCTCCGCGTGGAGTGTAATAACCCCGGGAAGAGTTCCCTGCTTCCTGTGTGCGATAAACAATGAATGGTCTCCAGTATGTGTCAACTTTGCCGAGAGATACTTGCAACTGCTGCTGGGGCTGCTGCCATTGAGTCCTGATTCCTTTTGTTCTAGGTCCTTGGCCCAACCCAACTCCCCGCCGTCAAAGTTAAGCCCTTGGAGTGAACTTTTCCACAATGCTAGGTATTTTTTATAATTAAAACTTTTCTATTGAGCCAGCTGGAAGCCCACATTTCGATGGTCTTATTTGGTTTGCTAAATTTTTCCACTTGGCGCCGCCTTAAACGGAAATGATGGAAAGCGCTGTCGGCGACAAGGTGGGAAAAGTGGGAGGCTCAAGCGACTCACCACATGTGGTCCTCCGCCAAGGCGCTTCCAAAACAGACGAGACCTGACGTACTTCGCTCCCTCTCCCCCTGAATTCCATCTATCTCTGTTCCTAGATATGGGCTTGATGTGTTTCTTTTGTTATTCCACACAATTCGCGCGCCTAACCAGTCAAGAATTTCAATGAGTTCGTTTCCCTTTCGGTAGTCGCCTCAGATCGGTGTCGGGCTTAGAACCAGCGAAAAAAGATACATGGATTCAGAAAAACCAAAAAACGAGCAAAACATTTAAACAGAACCTGTTGGCTTACTCATGATGTTGCCATTTCTGAAGAAGTAGCTTTAAAGCGAACAAGGGGGAAATTAAGTAACACTTGTAAGCTGTGTTTAAAGCATAATAATTCATTTCAGTTTTCGATTCAATTTTAGAGGAAGAGGAAATTATTAAAATGGATTTTAATGAAATTTAGAATGGCTTCAAGATAATAAGCAGTGTTGCATAGATAATCATAGGTTGCCTTCGGAAATATTTGTTCTTTTTTAGTAGATGGGTATAAATATATGCACTATTATTATATACATTATGATTAGATACAATTCAGTTTTATATCAATGAGCATCTTTAAAAAAATGTTCAGCCATTTTTCGACTGCGTTGCGTCCATTTATTTATTACAGTGAAATTTCGGTGGCTTCTCTTCAAAAACTCGTTATCCAAATAGGCAACTTTGGCTTAAAGAGCAAAGCTGAAAAAAAAGAAATTCCCTTATATAGTTAATTGTTATTTAGTGCCACCAACACCTGATGTTTGGGACCTGACTCATGAATAATCAAACAGAGACGTGTATATGCATGATCAAAATCAGTTCAGGTTCATCCAACTTTCTTACGTCACACACACACACACTCTTTGACACTTGGCTGATGAGAAAAGTTGTTGACATCTCTGTAAGTGAGCTTGGCCCATAATCGATTTGCCCTTTGAGAGGAGTTGAGGTTGCTATTTTCTCCTTTTTTGCCCGGCAACGTTTTATGAGCCAATTACATGCAACACTGGGCACAAGAACCCACCATCGAGACACTGAAATATCACATCCATCACATGCTAAGCTCGCATCATGTAGCCACTATTATGTGAATGCAACGCGACGCGGCCCCTCGTCCTTCCTCTCTCCTATCGGCCCTCGACGCATACATGACTCTCTAGGCCCATGAGCACCGTCGTCTATCATTAAACTGTCGTAAATCACAAGTAATTGACATTATACAACAGCCATGTGCGGCGGATCGGCCAAACGATCAACAGACCAGCAGGCATGCATGCAGGCAAATAAGCAACAATTATCCCAAGACAACAAACATTTACTCAAAATACACGTAGCAACAATTAAGCTAAAGATATCGCATGTAAATTGTCAGTAAGCGAGAACGACAATGAGATCTCTTGATGCTTGAAATATTAGTGAACTTTTCGTTTTGTTAGTTTGTAAGTAAGTGTTATTCTTATGGTTTATAGTGATGACAACGACCATTGACATGAAGTTTGGGTAGCAGACTAGCCGTCAAAAAAAGCTACCAAAATGGGAGACATATGTCCCACAAGGCTCAAAAAACATACAGACTAATAGTCAGCAGAGTTGTAATTTGAAAAAAACTGATTCAAGAAAACATTTGGTTTTGAACCTAACTTGAGCAACGTTATCCGGCTCGAAGGACCAATGTTTTGGAGGAGGGCGTCTGCAACCCGTAGAAACAAGATAAATATTAAGAAGATAATTTTTTGAGATGTGTTTATTTGTAAATTGCTACTATTTAAACTCAATTTAAATTTAGAAGAGCAAATGGTTAAAAGATAGTAGGATCACACTTCTATTTGTCTATTTGATGTGAGCACATGGGTAAATAAAACGGCTTTTTCAGATTCCAACCGGAAATAAAAGTAATTGTTTAATTTTTTTACTCGATAAAATCACTATACGCAGCATTTATATCCGCTTCGCTCCCACAAAGCCACATGGGACGATCTAGACCGATAAGACGGCATTTTGAAATAATTCGACGTTCGTCTCTGGCTCCCACAAACGTCCCGCCCGCTCCTCCGTCGCTTGATCAATTGGCATAGATCTCTTGAGATCGCAGTGCTCGAATAAAATGCACAATTGAAATGCAACAATGAACGTCGAATATATATTTAGACTGACACACTAAGCAAAACCCCCGAGTCAACCCACTTTGTCTGAAGATTACGAAATCCGCTGAGCGATGCTGTGAATGTGCCACGCGTAATTCTATATAGAACAGACGAGGCTCGCGTCACTCGGTGGGTTAGATAAGGCGGTGGCACAACCTATAAATACATCAAGATGCAAACCTTATGTACTCTCTGAAGGCGACTTGCAATGTTAGCTAATAGCTGCAAAAATGACGTTGCAATTGCATGCGAAGGTCTTTACTGGCATGTGGTCAAGGCTTTTTTTTAAACTTACTTGAAAAGTGAATACAAAAATGCTTTAAAACGATGATTGTTAATTATTATTGTTTAAATAATAAAACAGTCATTAAAATGATGTAATTTTTCAAGAACTTGCCTAGGAGAGTCTTAAAAGAGACATGCTTATTATGATAAATTATTAGTATGTCGAAATGCGCTTTTTACCTATTACTTAAATTATCCCACTTTTTAATTAAAGATATTAATTCCATTTCCTTGATCATGTAAATATTAAAATCAATGTTAAAAGTAATACAAATTGGCTGTTTAGGTTAAATGTATCATTGTTGTATAAGTTACGCAATATTCTAATAATTTTTGCAAAAATAGCTCTAATTGGATTTTTGTGATATTTTACATAAACCGAATCTTATTTATATTTTAGATTAGTGTTGCCTGTTTCCTGAGAAGGGAAATTTGATTAAGTATTCGTTTACTTTCTTTAGATATAAGTTCACCTTCTTCTTAAGAGATATATCTCGTATAAATCAGTTTTAATATCATGTTAACAAACAAAAATAGTAGAAAGTGCCCGGGGAAAAAATATTAAAATCAGGAGGAAAATACCCCTAAAAAACACATATAATCACAGCCGCTTTCCGAATACATTAAATTAGCATTTTTGAGTCAAACCGCACATTTTCCTCCATCCTAACCACGGCTAGGCCCCCATTTTCCGTTCGCCACCGATGGGCCCGAGAACTGCAGTCAAAACTCCGTTCGTCACGCTTTAACAACTCCCCCTGAGCCGACTGTTTGGGAATTTGTTCCCAATAGAACTCTCTGGTCCCACTTGGGATGAATGGAATTCGAGTCATTCTCCCCTATTTTATTGTTATTCCTCTTCTGCTTCATTTGTTCCATTTTACTCCATGTTATTTTGTTCTATTGTTTATCGGAAGTTGCGCTTGTTGTTAATTTATGCGTTTTGTGCAAGTCCCCCTGCCCTCCGCGAGTCGACAGGAAATGCAATTACTTTGAGGGGTTCTCCGCACTCAAAAATCTTTTTGTCAGTGTTTGGCGGTGGTTTTGTTTATGATTCTGCCTCCGACTCGGCCGTTGCCCGCTGCTGTTTGTGGCCCTCCGATTTTCTCTCTGACCCACATGTCGTTAAAGTCTCTTTCAAATGCAAATGTTTCGGGCCTCCTAAACAGTTTAATGGTCTTTTTGACAAATTTGTTGAAAATTTACAACTCTCGTCTACTGCCGATGGATGGAAGTGTTGCCCAAATTGTGGGGCAATTCTGGAAGCCAGATGGCGGGACTACCCAAGGGGAAACTTGTGTGCAATGCAACGTTTTAATTTTGAGAAGCAGTGTAATTTCCTGAAGAAAAAATACTGGAAAATAGATGCATTCAAATGGCTTTCCCGCTTCCTGTTTATTTTTGTTATCACATAGCTTTATTTAGCTTTCGTTAAATATTTTACGGGACTAATTTATATTTAAGTTACCCAATCCCAACAAAATCTACTTTAACTCCAATATATTTTGTGACTAAGAGTCTCTGTAATCAGCAGACTTCCCTAGGGTATTTAGCTCTTCTGTTCGCAATTTATTTCTAAAAATAAAACACTCTTCACTTACGTGCCGATTAAAACAAGCAAAGCAAATAAAACAATGCCAGGAATTGGCGCGTGAAAATTGTTTCGTTTGATGAAAAAATAAAATTCAATTGGAAAGCAGCAGTTCAAACGGACAGAAAGAAGCGCTAATTAACGAACATAAACAAAAGCAGACAACAAAAAGCAGAGTTCCAAGATGCATCTGTGCAGTCAGAAAATTTCACTGGGAAAATTATAAAACGTGCACACACATCGATGGCATCGGTATCGATTTCACTGCGAAAATAGGAAAGCAAAAACCGGCGGCTGCAGAAAACTGTGTGTGGAAAACCCCAAACTCGTTCGCGCTTTTCATTTTCAATGCAATGACAACTTCGACGACAGCGGGCGGCGCCCCACACATGTGGCACCCTGCCACCCTGGCCACTGCGCTCCCATTAGTCTGGCCAGAAGCCCCCTCAGAAGCACCCCCCTCGGTTATGAACGGCGATCGTTCATTACGTGTTCGGGCACAAACGAAAATTCTCATAAATTCCTACCACTGCGGGAAATGCGAATTCCTTTCTCCACCTCGTTTCCAGCCCCATCCCATCTCCCATCCGCTCCAGAACCGCACAACTTGGTCACTGGGTCGGTCTAGATGGCGTCTGGTGCGGGGATTAGAGCGTCGATCTTTTGGAGGCCAATCGAATCCGCACGATCCAATCCGAACTCCTCCCTGCTGCTCCGTGTTTATTTACTGAGACATCAGGTAACCCCGGGTCCGTCAGCGCCAACTCTTTCCACCGCGTTCTGGCTGCTTCTGATTTGTTTCTATTAATGCCCATTTAAATGCCTCCGCTCTTAGTCAATGCAGATGCTCCTGCTCCTCACTGGCAGGTTTTCATTGTGCCTAAGCAATTTATTGTGATTATTGGGAAATATTTGCCTGCGGTTAACAGGTTGTCGGCGGCTAAGTGGGCTAATTGCTGGTGGTTTCAACAGCTATGCAATTGGGATGGGAAATTGTTGATTCGAGCACGGAGGATGAAAATATTACCTATTCTGGGAAGTTGTATCGCCATAAATTAGGCAATTTAAATAGGCTATACTATCTAGAATCTCTGAAATAACCATCATATTTGCATCTATTTGTTTATAAAGTAAATTAAGTATACCTGTAGACAGCAGATCTTTGCCTCTGCCGAATTTTGCGAAAGTTTTAAAAGCCTAATCAGTCGCAGAGCAAAACGTGGCGTAGGTCAGAGGCAGTGGCTCCAACCGACAGATAGATTGCAAAAAGATAGCTGCAGGAGGAGGATTTCGGGGTGACTCAGTGGATTTTGAAATTGCCAGGGGAGACATAAAGACCGCTGCTGGCAAATTAAAACGAGCTCCTTCGGCTTGGTCTTGGCTTTGGCTCTGCTCCACTGTGATTAGGCAGCGGCTCCGGGCCGACGTTGTCGTGGTGCTGGTCAATGGTCAGCAGTAACGAGAAGAGGGGAAAACAGAAAAATTGATTGGCCATGGTTGTGGCTGCAGGCAGTTGTTAAATCAAATGCTTCCACTTTTTCAATTTTTTAAGCTTGTCTTGTTGTTTCAACTCCGGCTTGCCTGTTATATATTAAAAGAGCTGCTTTTGTTATTATGACAACGGCGGAGAAACGAAACTGCAGTCGGCGAGTAGGAAATTGGGTTGAGCTCGGGCTTGGTTCGTTGACTTGCAGCTGCAGCTCGATTAAAGTCACGGCTCGTCTTGGTAATTAATGCAGCTCCGCCTGCCCGGACCGACTGTGATGTAAGCCCGGCTGATTAACAATGGCAGTCTATATTTAATTGATTAGCTCGCACCAGTGCATCAATCAATCAGGCGGGCGCCTCGTCAAGGAAATGGGCGTGGCTGTCAAATGCGGGGCTCGTTTGTTTGGAAATGTGAAAAGTGAAAACATTTGTCGCAATCACTGGAAAGTGAAATGGAGTCAGTTGATTTTTTGTGGCGGATACGTTGCGAGTTTCAGGGAAATCAATTCATCGAATGCGAATCTCTCAGCTTTGGCTGCGAGTGTCTTCGAGATACTTTCGACAACGCGCTACAGACACTGACAGCTGTCGGCGCGTCTCTTTGCAAGTGGCCAAAAAGCACGAGCACAAGTGTACAACTAAAAAAACATAACAAAGAAAAAAGAGAAATACGCACAGGTTCTTATAAATAGCCAATACGACCCTGGCTGCCCTTAAAATGCCGGCAGCACGCTCTGGTTAGCTCCTCGGATGTTTGCCGAAGGTTTGAGTTATGCGGCCAGACAAGCAATCTATGATTCGGGGAAGAAGAAAAATGCCACCGACCTGAAAATGGGCGGAAGTCGGTCTCTGATCAGGTTTATCAATAGAACGGAAACGAAATTTCACAAAAAAGAACTAGACTTTCTTTAAACTTACGCGAAGAGAACAATCAATACTCAGATAGGTAGATTTAAGTATTTCATAAATATATAAATAAAATTGAATTTATTACCTATCTTCTCTTTAAAAGCCTTTTTTCTCTTATCATTTCAGGTAAGCAAGTCATGCAATAGATTGCGTTAACTGAGTAAGAAAGGTGTAAGTAAGAGACTTGGATTAAAACTTGGATTAAAACTTGGATTTACGTATTCCTAGCGGTAGTCGTGGGTCCATTATTTCTTGAAAAATACGTCGACACGAAAACCCAAGATGACCCTCGGCAGAGTAGCTCAAATATAACCAAATTACCCGTGCATAAAAAAGAATTGTGGCCACTCATAAGGCCGTAGAACCAACCGCTTCCAGTTTTTAATTAAAAAACAAAACCAGACTTTGCCGGGCCGAGAAACGGATCTCCCCAGAAGTTTTTCCAGCTCTCTGGTCTTCGGGATTAATTAACAACTTCCTCTCTCGAATCGGGTTTCTGCCATCTCTTGTGTTTTTCGTTTTTTATTGCCATGCGAATGGTAATAATAATTATTAATAAAACTTTTCGTTGCTTCTCTTTTGGCTCTTGCTTAGTATTCTGGCGGCACACTTGACCCAAATCAAATAAAGGCCGACAGCACTGACCCATTTGGAGAAACCATTTGGTATTCGTATATATTCACGTTCGGTAGCCTCTTAGCTTGTTATTTTATTAATAAGCCACCTAAATCGATGCAAAATAAATGTAAATTAAAGTCAATAAACTCGGCTTAACAACATTTCTCCCATCTTTGCGTCTCCTACCTGAGGCCACCACACATTAGTCAGTTAAATCATATGTCTCCTAAATTATCCGCACGACGTGAGACAGTGAAAGTGCCGAATTGCATGCTGCACATGTCGCATGGCGCAACGCTGCGTATGCGTAATATTTGTCAAAATCAAATCTCTCGAAAAATTGAGAGGCGCAGGAGAAAACCGCCAAGCGAATTGATGGCAATTTATGTGCATGGACCTAACGGACACTAATTATTCACGCATTTATTGGTGCATGAAAATGTAAATTGCGACAAGATCACGGATAGGAGTCGGTTGCGGCAACTCAGGCAACATCCACGGCCAAAGGCAACCAAGTTTGGTCAGCAAAGAAGCGACAACGAACTCAAGTGCATTAACCTTAAAAATCTTTAGCCACTTAAGTGCATCGCCAACACAACACCAACACCAACGAGGCATGCGTTTGGCGACAACAACAGCAACAGCAACAGCGGCAGAAACAACAAGTTGTTAGCTCGCTGGACCATGATCTTCAAAAACCTGCAATCGAAGAGTGCCAGTGCGGTGCTGGCCATGTGAAAGAGGCAAGGAAAGAGCCACGAAAGCCAGTTTAGCAAGTTTCGGGCAGTAGGAGTCGGATCTGCGACTTGTTAGGGATTTTAGCCGGGCTCCTCGAGTACAATTAGTGCAACTTTGCTTGACTCGCGCACTTGGAGAAGGGTTTCTCTCTTCCGATTGACATCCCATCATAATAGAGTTTTACGTAGCGATTTCGACTCTCATTAAGCAATATTGAGCACTTTGTGTTGGGTTGATTGTCGAAATTCGTTTTCATTTACTTTCCATTTTCGTTCGGCTTTTCAATTTTCCATTCAAGTGCAACATAATTTATTTATTCCGCTTTAAATGTTCCATTTCGTATAGAGTTGACAGACCTTGACTTTAGTCTTTTGAATGGATATTTGCTCTGCTATACTTTTCATTTTACTCTTTTGTGTGTCTCCAAAGAAAGGCTTTCATATGGAAATTTTTGTGACATTTCTTATTTACGAGTTTTCCCGCATTTCTTTGTGCGAGAGCTTACTTTGTCGGTGGTGCGCTGCTGTGGTTTCTGATGATGCAGCAGCTGCTGAGTGGCCCGACGCTCAGAGTGATATATGGGTTGGCTTTAGCCTAAACGGAATAAATTCGAGTAGTTTGCATGCATAATATGTCACTTGGGAAGTTGTTGTGTAACGCAGTTGAGAGGCTGTAGCAATTTGAACTCAAAATCATTTAGGACTCTCCGTTGATGGTGTTGCCCCACTGCGGTGCTGGAAATATGAGCAGCTCGGCGGACGTGTTTTAATTACAACTTTGACATTACTTGTACTTTCAAGAATTGCATGTCTAATTGCTTAGCGCTTCGCGGATTTTAAGTTTTCGGTTTGCCAGTTTCTCGGTTTCATGACGATTGCCAATTTTTCATTGTTCGAGAGAAGTAAGATGAAGGAGAAACCAAACCGAAGCCCAAACTGCAACTGGAACTGCAGAGGCAGCGAGTGAATGGATTTGTTACAGCCTTGGCTGCCGCACAAATGAGAAACAAAGGCAGGCCAGCAGTTGGAGATTAAGGCTGGCGATGGCGCTGAAGCTGGAGCTGGAGCTGGAGGTTGGTCATCGGAGTACGAGTGGTAATCGGAATGGCAATCGCTATCGTCACTCGGTGCATGCCAGGTGCGAGTTATGCAATGCCCAATAGCAATGGAGCGCCGTAGCAAAGTTCAAGAAATCGGCACGGGCTTGACTCACCCGAAACTGGGTCAAGTTTTTAATGATTCTCCTCTCGCACACGAAAGGTAAACAAATAAGTTCGCTTGTTCTCCCGCCTTAGCGTGAAAACCTTGCCCAGCCCCAACGAAAAGTCTCAAAATGGTCCAGATTAAAATAAAATTTTGCAATAAAATCGCGACGTAAAGGCGCTTTTTAATGGCTGCCAGCGTGAACCGAAAAATAACGAAAGAAAACCGATGCCAAACAATGGATTTGGAAAGGGGGTAAGGTCCCCTAAAAGCATTTTTATTTTGTCCCTGAATATTTGAGTTTGCCGGGTGTTGCAGAACTCACCTCCAAATGGCTTTTCGTGAGGGACTTGGCTAAGCTGCAGCACTCGAGAGGATGTGTTTCCAACCACTTTAGCCGCTCTCAGTGTGCAGTAAATGGGCTTAGAGCAGAAGCCGTGCAATTTGTGGCTTCCTCAGATGTTCTCGACACGTAATCGATGCATTTGCAGCCGAACTGGAGGTGCCCCTCATATGTGTAAAAACTAAGTTCGATCGAATCCGGAGCAGATGTCGCCGATAATTATTCCTTTTAGTTTTCTCAGCGAGCGGTCGAGTTCAGTGAACCTCTACATTTGGCATTATAAACAAAGCCGCACACACAAGTTATTGTCTGTCATCGCGTAAATATTTGTCTTATTTCTCAAAGAATGTAATAAAGCAAAGCGCAAGCTGTGAAAATTAGCAATAAAAATACGAAGACCAAATAAACCCTATAAAACTTGGCCAATTGATGTGTTTATCTGCTGTCGGCAAGCGCAGAAACTGGTTCAATGCTACAGATACTCTGTATACAAAAACTGGGCTCAGGGAACTCGGCTGTCCAACTTCCCGCTGAACTCTCCAAAAACCGTCCATTCTCATACATCATGGGCGATGACGATGGAGGCAATCATGATGGCTGTTGGAAGATCGCCGACCACTTGATAATTTTATTAGAAGACTGCGCAACCCCCTAATTAGTGTTATATTCAAGTTTTCCCCTTTATTTCACATGTCAAGTGGGAGAATTGTGACCCAATTTAGCATAAATTTCGCCTTCTGACGAATTTCTCCTTGACGTTGGGCTGGCAAAAATAGTAAACGGAACCGTTTTGCGTTAAAAATAGTCTCATGGCAATCGGGGCTAGTCCCACCATTTCCCAATCAATTTTCAAGGCAATTTTGGGACATTCAGCGAGGTGGCAGGGGGTCTCATATGAAATCGAAAGCAATTTCACTTTGACGCCTAATTGTCAAAAAACTGACAAACAACTGTCAGTCAATCAAATGTCAATTGTTTCTGTCTGTGGTTTGGTTTTCCGTTTCTCGTTTTGCTTGGCTATTCGCCTTTTCGACCAAGTTGAACTGAAAGAACGAGCTTTATAGGCTTGTAAGTCGAGCTGGAGAACAAATCGAGTACAAAAGGTAGATGATATTGTAAAGCAAAGGGTCGAAAGTAGGAACTTATCATTAATATATTTCAGATTTAATTCTACCAAAACAGATCGTTTAACTCGTCTTCGTTTATAGAACAAATCAGAGAAGTTTTGCTGGGTTTCTGTAAACAATCAGTAATAGTGTTATTGTATATCTGGTAATAATTTTTTTTACTTATTGCGACTTTATTTCAGTTTTAGTTGTTTGTACAAGTTTTTCACAAGCTCTTCTTATTCGTCGCAAATCGCAGAGTGTGCCCGTAGTCTCCATATTCACATAATCCTTACTTCAATTTCCCTGATCTACTAACAACTTGGAACAATGGAATGGAACATCAATACTGAGTACTTATAATAATAACTGGAATGGTATCTTATAGCATCCCTGCTAACAATAGTTATAATTTTTTTATAATTTGTGAAAATATCTTTACTTGCCCAGTTGGAAAAACTCCAGATCTCTCTCGACTTTATATAACCAGTGTCGCACAAGCGGTGTCCCGCTCATGAAGAAACTATATTATGGTTAATTGTGTGGCTCTGGCACTCATGTGCTGCTGGCTGACTGCTGTGTCGCTTTTAATAATTGCTTCAATTATTTTCATATTATTAAATGTTAAAGTGCTTTTTGTTCGCTTCTTTCACAATTTATGGTCGGGTAGAGCTGCCATCGCCGCTGCCATCTCGATCTCATCATAATCATCGCCATGGCAGTAGCCACATCAATTCATTAGGCTGTCTTGGAATCGGGCTTGAAGTGCGATGTCTGGTGATACGGAAAAAGAGGAAAGCGGAAAGGGGTCCGTCCTGAGCCACGGAAAAGTCTCGTCTCGTCTCGTCTCGCTTTGGCAAAGTGTGCTCATGTTCATTAACGCCAAAGTTAAGGCAATTGTCGCGAGTCGTCAACGTCGCTTAGAGTTCCTCTGCCCTGCGCCGTCCTCCGCCTGCGCCGCCTGCTGTAATCCGAGCGCGGTGGCTGAGTGGCGATTGCTCGACTCGTTCCATGGCTCATTGTAAAGTGCCAACGCCCGTTTCCCGCCCCCAAAAGCACACACACACACACACACATCATAGTTCGTAGTGAGTGGCTTTCGGGCTTTGGTTTCGGTTTTGTCAGCTGTCAGCAGATTTTTTCTCCGTTTTCTGCGTGGAAAGTGTGACATTTTGATTAGTTTATATGTATGATTTTTGTTGTTTGTGTTGTTTGTGGGCTTTTGTGATTGAACTTGAGGCGGTCTGCTGGGTTAATGAATACCAAGGTTGAGCAGACCATTAACCGAGAATTGAATAAGTGGCAAAGATTCTGTTTTTGGGTGTCGTAAATTTGTGCCCAACATATGTGTGGCAAATTGTCTCAAGTAATTATGTTCTACGTCATAAAAAAGGGCGATAAAAACGGTTGATTAAGTGGTGACAGCACATTAAAGCCACTCCCGCTGTTTAAAGCCAAACACTTAAATATTTCCAGAGCTAGGAAAGAAGAATTTTATTATGTCTCCTTAATTCATGATAAAAATATTAAAGTAAAGGTAATATCTATGTAAGGTTTGCCTATTTATCAGTCACAGTGTACCCTTTCCCTCCGATCTCGATCATTGTTAACTCTATTTGCAAAACGAAAAACCCCCGTGGCTAATTTCAGAGTGTAACAGTTTCATTTCGCTTCCTGCATTTTCCATCCGACGTCGACAGACCCATTAACCAAAATCTGCAATGCTCTTGCAGCTGTTGTACACAGATGCACAGATACTTGGCTGTTTATTACTCAATCTGGAATCGCATTCGAAGACTTCCGCGACGAGCTACAAAAATCAACATCGAATGCATCTATGTTTGTTTGTGGGCTCGTTTCGTTTGCGTTTTCATTTGTTTCCACTGCTTCCAATGTTTTCATTCCCATTTGCATTTGGCTTTCGTTGTTTGTGTTTGTCGGCAAAGAGAAATGCAGTCAACTGTCAAATGAGCGGGCCAAAAGGGGAGGGAAAAGCACACGGCTAATTGTCATTTTCCGACAACAAAAGCGACAACTTCACTCCACTCCGCTCCACTCAAAGCGGGCAGTTGTCACTTTTAGCGATTTCCCGATTGCCAGCCCCTTGGCTGGTGCTACAATTGGGTCCAATAATGCTCCCCGCTGGAGCACTGCAGCACTTGTTTTCGGGCCCAAAGCCTCCCCTTTCGCCCATTGTCTTTGTGCAGTCGATGGCCAGTGAAAAGTGTTTCTAGAACGGAAGTTATTAAAATGGTTATTGTTTTTCCAATCTCCCGACTTGGGGGTTACGGCTGGGGAGCTTTTCCAATCCAAACATTGCATTGGCCATTCCGCATACGCCGCGTTGGCCGGAGGTCGGTGTGGTAGGGTTATTAGGGTTTATATGTCAGGCGCACACCTCGCGGTGTATGACATCTGTTGCTGCTACTCTGACTTTTGTATGGGTTGAAACGTGAGGCAGACTTGGTGGCCTAGCCTTTAATGTAATAAAAATTAACTTAAAAGCCAACTGATAGTAAATAGCATTCCCTATCGGTTCTGATAAGCTTATATTTTAGTTAATAAATTACTAGGTAGCCTAGGAATCACCTCTTTCAATTCGACCGCTCACCACTGACCACCGCAGAGTGGTTCCCCTCCGGTGACCCAAGCACTTCCGCTCCCACTCGGACACCACCCTCCGGCGGGGACTGGAATCTATATGGGATCCGCTGACATTTCGCGCCCGGGTCGTTACTTAGGGCCGGGGTTAGTGGGTCAATGGTTATGGGGTCACATTTCAGGTGCCTGGGCTGGTTAATGCCCGGCCTGCTTTGCCGGGCCCTAACCGAATTAGGTGGCATGCAATTTGTGGCCTGCTTTCGGCATACGAAAATAATCGTAATAATGAAAACTAAATGAATTTCACTTATGTTTCATGTCTGCGCGAAATTAAATGAGCAAAGTGCTCGTAGCATGTCGCCTGGCCGGGCCGGCGCTCATTTTGAATTTATTTATTTTCTATTTTCGTGGGCTGCCACTTTTCTGGGCCACGCGAGGTAATAGTTAGCCGATTTTTGCCGGTTGACAAATGATGCTTTATTTGCACGTTTCTCGGCGTTCCGTATAATTAAATGGGGTAAAGCCCATTCGGGTCACGTGTGCCAAAATATCCCACAAATTCGAACTTGTTTTATGTGAAACCCTTGCGATTTTGAAGAAAAATTTCACCTAAACATGCAAGTTTATCCTTAAGCCTTGCAAAATTTGTGTCCAATTGTTGCACATTGAAGGGTAGATTGAGTAGCAGTAGAAATAATAGATATTAGAGCAGTTTTTAATGTAATTTCTTGATAGGCTAATGCTTTTAGAAGGTAGATTAAATTAAAATTGAAATGTTCCATATGGCAAACCAATACCACCGATTCCTCATTATCATATTTTGATTATTCCCTCGACTCTATTGTTTGTTTTAATTTCCATAATTCGCATTCCCATCGCATCGCTTGAAAGACAACAGATCAAAGCTTTTTGATATGTTTTTTACCCCCAAAACTTCAAAGTGTCAAAAATGGCCTGGCATTTTTGGGCCACAGACAAACAAATCAATAAAATCCAGCCAAACAATGAATTCTATTAAATAAAACCTAAGACATGATGCCTCTTCATATCTCATTACGTACGTGTTCCGTTCGCAAGCGAGAGAAAAAGTATTGAATGTAAAGTTTCTGCTTTATATGCACATGGACAGGGCGTCCAGAAATCAAAAGAAACCATTTCAATAAATCAAAGCAGACAATGAGGCGAGTGCCCAGCAAAATTTCTGACAGCTTATTGACACGCTGAGGCCATCGAAACTCAAAAGCTGAGTATCCATAGTGCTGCCAGGGCGAAATTCCAGGCGGGAGAAGACCGAAAGCGAAGCCTCCAAATGGCAGAAGGCTTGACATTTTGCAGCCACTATCGAGAGCTGGTTCCTGCCGAAAATCAAAGGGGGAAATAAATAAAAAGAAGCACTTGCTTTACATGAAGATATGTCGATACAGCGGTTTGGGTTTGCATATAAATCTCGCTTCGGGTCTGCCCAAAATTATTGCAAGTGTCAAAAGTCAACAACCAAATGTCACGTTTTGCTGTTTTGTCTTTATTTATTTTTCTGCTCTTCAATGTTTGCATCGCTGACGAAAAGAGAAGCACAAACGAACTCGCCGCCTCGGTAAGCAATTGACATTTATTAAAGACGAGCCAAAAAATCTACAAAATTATAACCACAGCAGACTGGGAATGGGAAGTTCGTTTGTCAAAAAGCACAGTGCATTTGATCAGTGCATCCACAGTTAGGGACACCTTTCAGATTGAAAAGATTTTCCCGCTCCTGTCAAAACAAGAGGCAGTACCATAAATTCACAAATTATTCCCATAAACTTCCTGACGTTTTTATTGCTTCTCGAGATTGTTAATTTCGGAGACAAGCAACAAAATTTAAGCTGGCTGCAACTCAATTACTTTGAGTGGCCAATTTTCTTCCTTTTGTTTTTCGGCTTGATGGTGCCCGCCGACACTTTGCGTAGAAATTTCAAATTAATGGCTTAATATTGTGTCTTAATGCGAAGCAAGGGTGAAATTATTTGAGCCGACTTTAAGTGGATTGTGCAATTGAAAGACTAGTGAAGCTGGTCTTTTCAGCAGGTTTACCTTTCACCTAACTCTTAAAACTATTTCGCAATTGAATCACCAGATTAAGGAGCATTTAACAATAAGTCAGAGCTCTGATATCAATCTGTCGTTTGGAGGTCTCTCAATCCGAACCTGGACTCGACTCACCCACAGCACATGGAAGCACTGCTCAAAGCTCGATGGCTTCAATGCCGAATCAACCAAATCGGAGCTTGTCCAAAGACATCTTCGCGAACTTGAGCCAAAATACAGCATTGAGTCTGACATTTGAATTCAGTGTCATTAATAGGAATTGCAGACATCAGACTTCAGACGTCGGGTGGGTGTCATAGCAATGACAAACGATCCCCGGTGATCTTGACGTTTCTCGGTTGAAATCAATGCGAAATCTCGAGACCAATCATGGAAACGATAAAGGCGGCGTCATAAAGTGTCGATAAATGGTCCGGTCGGAGGGGCGTGTAATTGTTGGAATTACTTACAATTGACGGCAGTCGCCTCAATTGATTTGTCATTTGAATCTGGGAACAAAGCGGGCTCGTGACCGTCAGCAGTGACACCTTTTCAATGCTCATAATTGTCCAACCTTGCAAGAGCTTAGGTTCGAGGTGGGTTCAAGAAACTTTCCCTTATCAAGCTACACCCCGGGACAGTGCGAAACCCGGCCTGACTTTTGGTCTTTAAAGAGCTCTTCGCTTTCTTCGCGGATTGCGAAAGCGAAATGGACGGAAAATGGGAACCAAAAATTGCATTTAATGACAGACAACCCGAATGACTGCATAAGCTGTTGGTAGCCGTCCGAAACCCGAGAGCAGGGAAGGAAAACAAGTAGAGCTAACGACCTAACCAACGGACAATGCCGAAATACCTCGTGGTGTATAGAAAGGCTCTGGAAAACCCTCGACCCCAACGCCAGACAGCGACTCCCAGCAGCTGTCAGCTTGATGAAGAAACCGAATGCTGTAAATTATCAGTTTATGACAGAAGAGTTTTTAGAGCCAATAAATTTAACTGGGCATGCCATACGCCAAGCAGGCGCAGTCAGACGGCTAATAGGAAAATGGTATTGGGGTGAAATGGGAACTCTTCAAGAAAGCGCACTGAAAGAAGTGGTATGGATACCGCAGCAAAAATATATTCTCCATGGGAAAAGTATTTTAGTGGATATTATAGTTGGACAAGCTACAGTGCACTTCCGAATAACTGCCTTCATTATGGCTCTATTCATAAGGAAACTTACCAAACAAACTCAACTTCCCGCTGCACTTACGCCGCCAAAAGGGTGGCTTTAGTCCGCGGAAAAGGGTTAGGATTATTATGCATATTGAGTGCGAGTTCGGGTTCGGGTTCGGGTTGCCCCACACTCGCCCAACTGTCAAATGCACAACGAAAGAGAAAAGGCTAATAATTGGCCATGACTTTGGTTTCCAGGTTTTTATGTGCCTGTCAGTCCGCTGCAACGTGCCGGAATGGGAACTGAGGAGTGGGCCAGGCTTGGGTCTAACTGGGTTGGGTTTTTCGGGGCCCCCTTACGACCCTTGCGGAGAAAATATGAATAAAGTTTTCGGGCCTTTTGATGAGGCCGCCTGTCGTCGCCCGCCTTGACAATGAAAACTGCTAACTGCTAACTGGAAGCGGCTAACTGAGGGTTCTCGCTGCCGGCTCTTTGTGTTAGTTATAGTTATGGGTTGTGCTCCGACATGTCATTGGTATTGGGGGGGGAGTTTCTGTTTACCATTTAGCGTTTTATTTACGATGTGCACTTGGAATGCACAGTGCCCGCTGGTTCTTTATTATTTATTTTCATCATATCTGGTTGACTTCTTTTTGGGTGACGTTAGTTACCGGAAAAAAGGGTTAAAAGTCAATGGTTTAAAGACCTGCCCGTGTCGTATTTCCGCTCATGGATTTCCACCTTTACCTCTTTGCAGTTGGCCCCAACAACGAAAACAAATGCAAATGCGCGCCCCACAGACATATTACCCCGAAAGTTATCAATAATATTTCGCCGGAAGAGGAGATACAACTCAACCAGTTAAGCGCCGGGCTCAGGGTGACAACACACAGGCACCGGGCTTCACTTCCTTGGGGAAGCGTTCCTTCTTTTGGATAAAGTCGACAACACAGCGAAGGCGATACACAATGTTGGATCGATGCGAAATGCCGGTAAGTCAGTGTTCGATGATACGGGGGAGGTATTGTAAATTGTAACTGAACTGGTAATATTGGATCTCTGTAAGTGTATGGTCCTTGTAAGAGCTTCAGCATCCCATTGGATACCTTAAGTAGTTTACAGTTGATACGAATAATAGAGATCTTAACTATATATATAGTATTTAAAGGCTTTTTGCGTTTCAGACTTTAACTTGAACTTTCCAATTAATTTAAATACATTTTTATTGAATTTGTGTAAAGTCCGCTTTGGTGCTTATGACCATATCTACCCTGAAAGTATATTATAATTTTTGTCAGATGTTTCCATCGCATTGAATTCGACCCTAGAAACTGTATTCGATCTTCGATCTGCCGAAGTTGACTTTCCTTCTCGCATTTTCTACGTTTACCTACACTTCTAAAACTTTGATCTATTTGTCATTAAAATACATATTTCAAGTCGAGCAGTAAAATAAAGTTAAAAAGATAATTAATATATCAAAAGTATGAACAATGAAATGGAAAAAGATATGCAAGCGAATCACGGATAAGAACCCAAGCCGGAAAGTATGCACCTTTCTGCGCTCCATGTTTGGCTCCTACCAGCTGCTGCGGTCGGACCTCGTTAGCTGCCCGGAAGTATGCTTCCCGCTGCAGGAAAACCCCCTCGATTTCGTGTCATTCTCATATGATTCCATCTTCCCTCACAGATCCAACTGGACAACGAGAAGCTGCGACGGGACGTCCGCCTGTCCGGCTCCCGACTGGACCTGCCGCAGCTCTGCAACGGGTCGCGGCGCCTGGACGCACAAAACAACCACGTGGCAGGGGGCGAGACCAACAATGCCACATCAGCGTCTAATGGCAATGGCAATGGAAATGGCAGCGGCAATGGCAACAACATCGGCTCGCCAGTGTCCTCGTCGACCACCAACAGCAGCAACGGCGGCAATGAGCGCGGCTCCTCCACCAAGTCCAACAGCAGCAGCGGCAGCGGCAGCTCCGGCAACTCGGCCAGCAGCACTGGAAGCGAGCCCAAGTGCAACACGCCCATGACTCCATCCGGTAAGGAAAAGTTTCCCTATTTTATACTTTATCAAGGAATGGGAATTTCTTTCCAAGAGTTGTTATATGTAGAACTATTTTTAAAGGCGTACCGTCTACATCTTTTCTGATTAGTCCTGTTTTTATTTGCTTCCCTCGAGGTAAAAGAACATTTCCCGACAACATTCATCCCCGGATTGGATGGCAGAAGCTGCTAAATTGGGGCTGAGCCTGGCCTGGCTTTGTGCCTTTGCTCTCTCTGCCTCGCTGCAGCCCAATGCCAATTAGTTGAGCACGCCCTTCAGGCATTTGGTAGCCGCACTCCATCATTCCTCTGCTCTCTAATTAATTTTATATAACATTCTGGTGGGAAAATAAATGGCATTGAGGTCAGGGTCAGTGGGATTTCAGAGTGGCAGTTGCCACATGGGGAAATTCTCGATTACCCCCCACTTGGAAACAACACTTTTATTTAGCTGAGAGAAGCGCACGCATGAAAAATCTGTTGACTAAAGCTTTCTTTAAGCTGACTGAAGACAGACTAAGTTTCCAATATTAAACATTTTCAAATTGCCTTACAGAGCTGGTGAAAAAGTTTCGGAACTGCCTAACCGATCTGGAGTTCGAGGAGCTGAAGGTGTACAAGGAGGTCTACTATTTTGGCCAGCATGCCATCAAGAACTACAACAAGCCCGCCCCCACAGCCAACACCACCAATTTGGGCTATGACGACGATAATGGCAACTACAAGATCGTGAGGACATTTTGTATTAAGTTTTGCGCAATAATTACAACTGTACTCCCTTCATTTTACAGATCGAACGCGATCACATAGCCTTTCGCTACGAGATTCTGGAGGTGATTGGCAAGGGCAGCTTCGGGCAGGTGATCAGGGCCCTGGACCATAAGACCAACACCCACGTGGCCATCAAGATCATAAGGAACAAGAAGCGCTTCCTCAACCAGGCCGTCGTCGAGCTGAACATACTCGATGAGCTGCGGGAGAAGGATGCGGATGGATCTCACAATGTCATTCACATGCTCGACTACACCTATTTCCGCAAGCATTTGTGCATCACCTTTGAGCTCATGAGGTGCGTATCAAACGGGGCTTAACTCCTTCCTTCCGCGGCACTAAGCAGCGCCTTCTGACGTCAATGCAGACGCATTTCATTTGGGTTTTGCCTTGCCAGTCACGGGACGAGTCGAGTTGGCTGTTACGGGCTTCAATTAAAAGCGCGTATAACTCGCATTTCTATTAACATTCTGCCAATTATTTCCAGCTAACTTTCGTTGCGTGTTTGGTGACCATAAAATTTCGGCTATTATTAATTTCCATGCTCCAAGTACCTAGCACGCATTGCAATACTTCCCCCCCTGCAAACGCGGCAGACATATGAGCCTTTGCCACCGCTTAACTTTTATTGTCCTGTGTGTATGCGACTTCGGTTTTCGATTCCGTAAGGCCATAAATCCTGGCTGCGTCATAAATGCTCTTGAGTGCGTTTCATAATTCTTTTTACGATTCTTTGAAATTCATTTATGGAGGTGTGGGGGCCAGAGCAACAGTGGTAGTGAACCTGCATCGATGGCCTCGCTGAAAGCTGCCTTTGAGTGTGGCCCCCATCCATCCCCCTTCCGGGGGCAGACAATACAATTCTCTATTTAATTTCCGGGTCCGTGTGGGCTTTACATGCCGCAAAACGCAGACACAATCGAAATCAACAACCACGGACCGCAAGCGCCGCTCGGCCATCAATTTCAATTTAAACGTTGAATGTTGTGTGTCCTCCCGCCTGCAGGCGCGGCGGAGAGGGCGCCCGCATGTGTGTGCACAGCCCGGGAAGACCTGTTGTTTTAGCCGGCACTTGGCGAGTGCCAGTGTGCAGAAATCTAATTGATTGGCAGGAGGCAAAAAATCAGGTGTTCTGGGTGTTGATTTTCCGCAAGAGGGGGCTGCCTGTGCAACGGCGGCGGCATGCGAATTGCCTGCATATGTCAAAGTTTGGACAGCAGGCAACGCAAATATGGTAAAAATAAATCCCGGGGAAAGTACGAGGGCGGCACGCGATGCAAAAGCAAAAGTTGTCAAAGTTTTTCCCTGGGAAAACAAGCGCTGAAGGTCGCTGGTGGTCGTGTACTTGCTTCCTCAGCCCAACTTCCCGGTAAATTTTAGGCACCCATCGAGCCTGACATTTCCGTAAGCCGGCGAATGACTAATTTGTCTTAATTGCAAGCCCAAAGAAGTTCAAAACTTCAGCAAGCTGACATTTTAGAGCTCTGATTTGTGGTTTCAAAATTCAAATGGGTTCGTTGCACGCCATCAAATCTGCAGATCGATGGAGGGAGTCGTCTTGAGTCCTTTTCCCCGTTCCAGACAGTTACACAAAGCTAATTAATTATTTGCTCTGCGACTAATTAGCTGCAAAATTGTTTTTAGTTTTCTTTGTTGCTTGGAGTGCGCACTTGGTGTTTTTTCTTGTTCTACCCAAGCAAGTTTTCCCGCAGCGGCTAAAGTTGGTGCCTTGAAGTGACCAGGGGCAGGACAGGGAACCGCATTGACAACTCGGCGCAAGTTTTAAAGTTTGTTTTGAACGAGTAAACAAATTGTACCAAAAGTTTTACGTAATTAAATTTACTTGCACGCAATTTAATTTTCCTGCTAGAGTTGCGGCGGGATGGGAACTGCGGTTGATAGGATTAGTCGGACCAAGATTATGGGAATTGGTTTATTGGCCAGGAGGAGAGCGGTGTAAGGAATGTCTGTTGTTAGTAAATTTATTGGATTACTTAAATGTAAAAAGCTAGGAAAACACTTTCAGGCGAAGCTTCCTCACAATCTGATTAGCTAATTAGCCAGCTGACCTCCGCCCTTCCGCCGAGTGGGTCTGCAAATATGAAACCCAAAACCGTGTCCCTAAAGTGACACACTTATTACACCGCCGCATTCAAGGACTTCATTTCGCAAAAAGGACAATGCCAGGACTGAATTGACGCCAAGTGACACATTTCGCCCACACACACACACATTGTGGGATGATTTCCCACATTGGTCCCTGGCAGGTGGTATTTTCTGTCGGCCGTTTCGGTCTTGTTCTGGCATTATGGGCCACATAATTTACGGCGACAGCTATGAAATGAGAGCTGCCAAAGTGCCAAAGACAGCCAGCAGAACGCCACACTCTCGGCCCCATAACTATGCAGCATATTGTCCCGATGAGGCCGGCGCTGCTCTTGGCCAAGTCTCCGACAGGCGGTGAGGGAGTGTGTGTGTCAAGCTCATAAATTTCGGCTTAATGCTCCCCGGAGGGAAAACACGACCGAAGGACCCTGAACCCCGGTCCCTCGACTCCTCGGCTCCTCCCTTCCGTGACTCCAATGTCACCTCCCAACTCTGCGCCTTGTGGATGTGCAATAAGTAAAGATTTAATTTCAATTTTTATGGCTCATCCAGAGATCCGGCTGGCGATAATCGCTGGGAATTAATTTTTTGAGTAAAATAGATAAAATAAATTAAATTCAATAAATTCGGTTCGGCGTAAAAGGCAAATTAGTGCTTTAAACGGTGTAAAGCGATTGTGGAAACGATAATTTATTGCCTATATACAATGCTTAGAGATAAAGATGAAATTTTATAATCTAAATTATAATTGAAGTATCCCACACTTAAGTCATCTGTATAAAAACTTATAAGTAGTATTAAAAAGTGTGTAATCTATAGGATGTAGATTATACATTTAACCTACTTAGCCTCTTTACTTTGTGCAAATTAAAATATATGTGGGTGTCACGCAGCTTATTTTAAGTACGTTGATCGTACTAATTAGCAATTTGTACAAATTACTGATTTCAAATTATATTCACTCAAACCCACTTTAATTATTAGAGCCGAGAACTGAACTTCTGACCCACTTGGCTATTGCACTCTAAGCCACTTCAAGGCCCATCAATGCCCAACAGATGTGGCCGGGCGACCGGCTGTCATCAGCCGTGTAATTGACTATTCCTGACATGCCCAGGGACAACGTGGGAGTGACATAGACATCGGGCAGGACGTCCTTCTCCATGTGAGGACTGAAAGAAATGATTTTTAATTAAAATGCAACATGCGGTTGATGGCGGCGCTTCTGTCTGCGTGAGCAGCGGGCGTGGCATGCAAATGAGCAATTCCGAGTCCTGCAAGTTTGTCTTTTAAATTAATTTTTGCACTCGGAGCGTGTAAATTGCAATTAGGGGAGAGTACAGTGAGGGGCGGCAAGGACGACTGTCCGTGCCCGCGGATTGAGTTACCAGGAGAATAGGCGCGGTGTCAGCTGCTCTGCTGATGTTGATGTTGATGTGGATGTGGATGTTGATGTAGGTTATTATTATGCCGTGCCATGGCACAGTAATTACCGCTAATTGACATTTCCCGAGCACTAAGTTTGTTTGGCTGCACGCCCCTCCAAGGAGATAGCAGCCAGTTAGCCCGGCCAAGGCCAAGTCATTTATCATCTGCTAAAAGGTACATCGCCTGGCAGAATATTTTTGCATTTCTGTGATTATTTAGACAACCGTCACACAGCCGCGGACTAATTAAAATGCCGCACAACGACTGCCGAGGAAGGATATTTGTTCGTCCTTGGGCCGATGAGCCTGGCCCGAAAACCAAGGTCACAGGCGTCCTGGCGCGGGACAGCATCATTAATTCAGAGGCGGCTTTTGTCAGTGTTTCGGTTAAGCGGCTTAGCTTGAATATTTATGGATATTTAAGGAAGAATTAACCAGGGAAGATGGCAATCTAAGAGCGGCCTGAAATAAGTTGGTTAATATTTAATGAATTCTCCAAAAGGAATCAATATTCGGGGTCCAAGGGGCCCAAACGCAGACAGGACAAAAATCCACACAGCCAAAAGTCAGTTGTCAATCAACTGCATGGCATTTCCTTTTGCTTTTTCAACCAGCAAATTTATGCTGAAACTTTGAAAGCAACGACAAAGTTGCCTCTGCGACCAACACCCAAAGAGGTGACACAATTTTCGACTCACAGAGAAGTTTGTTTGCGGCCAATTGACAGAGTCAAGATATGCAATAAAGAACGCTTTTCACTCGGATGCACATTCATCCAGCCCAAGGACTACGAGTTCTTCGAAAAGGATGATAATAGCCTTGAAATCCATTCGATTAGGTTCAAGATAAGAACAAGTGTCCTTCCCGGGGAAGACCTTCAGCCGGGCTTATCTATTGGCATTTATTGTTTACTCGGGGGCGTCAACCGTCATTGTTTATCCGAACTTTTACTCTCGGCCGCACTCGGCGCTCCTCTGCTCCATTTTCGGTGTGCTAAATGCAGGCATTAGTGGCTCGTTACAATTGCATGTTGCAGTTGCAGCTGCAGCGGTGCGGCGCATTGGCAAATCAATCAAATTACGAGCCGAGTTTCGGCACGGAAGCGGAGGCGGCAGCGGCAGCGAAGACGGAACTCGGCCGGAATGCCGGAAAATGGCGCGGAAGTGCCGGGAAAGACGCTCCCAGCCGGCTTTCAAGTTCACGGCAGACCCGTGGACCTCTGGCATTGCCGACTCTGTGTGGCATGTCATAATGCAGTTATAATATGCCGACTGGCAAGCATATACACATGTAGGAGCCGGGCTCGCCGATTGAAATTATGACATTTTGATGATTTTCTTATTGGTTTGTTATAGACTCGTCTGTTTGCCAAAACCAGCTATTTTTGGGTGTCGTGGCCGTAACTAAAATCGATTCCAGTGCCGCTCTTTCAGCGCCTTTAAAGGCGCTCATTTTAAAGCCCGCTATTTGGGCGCTCAACGGCGCCAGTGAAATGTGAAAGTTTTCAAATTAAAAGCCGCCGCGTGACCTTTGCGGCCGTCGTTCGGGCTGTTCCTCTCCCATCCGGCGGCTCTGCTCAGCGTTTTGACAGTCATCCATGCCATTATGTGGCTTAAAAGGGGGGAGGCGGCCTTGACACTCTGTTAGCTCAATCAACTTAGCGCGCTTTTAAGCGCTCTTAGCAACTCGTGGGCTGGGGTTTGACACAAATTTAAATTGGATTACGACACTGGCAAGCTGTAGAACATGGCTCAAAGCCTTAGCACACGATTAACATGTGTTCAGTGGCACAGGAAAATCCATATATATATATTTTTTCCTGGCCATAACCACACATATCCTGGGCTCTTTCATGCCAGGAACAGTTATTACTTTTGGCAATCCACTGCTCGTCCCTTAAATAGGTCAAACATGTCAGAGCAGCTCTCATGAGCAGGCGATAAAGTTATTGATGGCAATATACTCGTAAAAGATGATTGGGAGTGGGCGTTGGGAGTTCGAGGAATTGAGCCATGCTGAGCGGAAGAAACCCTCTGAAGAGATGCGAATAATATCCTGACTGCCGGCCATCGCCCAAACAAACCATCAATCATCGTCTTTCATGCAGAGACATCCACAATTGACAAAACTTTCGCCCCGATAAACTATAGAACGAGTTTATATTTCAACCCCCAGACGGTTGTCTTGAACGGTTGTCTCTTTTGTGGTTGCATTGACATTGAGGAACCAGAGACTGTTTGTTATCAGTTAATTAATCGCTCGCAATCGCATAACTGCGAATGCAAACATGGTACACAAATGGCAATGTAAACAAAACAGCCATCAACGGGTTGACATTAAGGAGTATTGCGGCTACTAAGGAGGAAGAGGGACTCACAGTGTTGTGAAGTTGATGATATAACAGTTACTTGTGAGATATTCGGGAAAATATTAAGAATAATAGTGCTCTAGGAGTTCTCGTTCTGTGATGATTGCTTATGTCAAGTTAAAGGTATGAGCCTTATATTGTTACTTGAAGATCTTTAATATAACCGTGCAAATGCTGAGGCCTGATCGGTAGCAAAGTTTTCTTTTGAATTTAAGTGGAGAACAGAGCGGAGTCGACTGTACAAATAATTTAGAGCTCTTGTCTTCTGGCTTGTCTTTTGCCGAATCTAGTCAAATCCACTAGATCTCTATTTTTAAAGCTTTTAATAATAAGTACGCACAAAATATTCTATACTTTAAATAATTTCTACCTTTGTAAACACTTAATTCTGCCCATTTCCTTACTCCTTCGTACTCCCTTTCAATAAGAGGAACAGAGACTTGTTTTACCCCCTTTCCGAAATTGAAACTTTGTTCTATTTGCACATTTTTCGTATTTTGAGATTGAGGAAGTTATTCATAATCCATCCTTCCTTGCTAAGATTCCCATAGCTCTTGACTTGTTTTTTAATAAAAAGTACAGAAGAACCTGCCTTTGTCCCACTGTTACCCGCATTGGGGGCGGCTTTTTTCGGCTGGTTTTTGCCGACATTTCTGCTGCTGACTGCTCATGACTGGCATTGTCAATATTGCCGCCGACTTGGAACGTTATCGCGCCGGGCGCCCAAATTTGAGCCCGACATGCAATGGGAATTAATTCAATGCATGTTACCCGTACTGCAACACGGACTTAAAGCGGCCGTTCCCAGTTCTGTTCTCCTGTCGCGAGTGTTTCCTTGCTTGGTAAACGGTTTCGGGGGGCTTCGTCGCTGACTCATGTTCGAGTCACACTTGAATGGGCCCTCGCTAACGTCCTGTGTGTCCTGTTTTCTGTCCTTGCAGCCTGAACCTGTACGAGCTGATCAAGAAGAACAACTACAACGGATTCAGCATGAGTCTCATTAGGCGCTTCTGCAACTCGATTGTGAAGTGCCTGCGCCTGCTCTACAAGGAAAACATTATTCACTGTGATCTCAAACCGGTAAGTATGTGCTATAAATCGCTCTGGACTTGCACTAACCTCTTTGCTTGGAAACAGGAAAACATCTTGCTCAAACAGCGTGGCAGCAGCTCCATCAAAGTCATCGACTTTGGCAGCTCGTGCTACGTGGACCGTAAAATCTACACGTACATCCAATCGAGGTTCTACCGCTCCCCGGAGGTGATTCTCGGCCTGCAGTACGGCACCGCCATCGACATGTGGAGCCTGGGTGAGTGTCCACTTTAATTAAAAACATACCACCTAGCGTCCCAGGTGGGCTGAAAACGTGTATATGGACTGCAATTTAAAAGGCTTGCCCTGCATTTGGCAGGCAGGTTTATTGCCCACTCATGTTGGCCCTATAAATATCCGGACAGCAATCGGGGAAGGATTAAATATTTACCAGTTTGTGCCAAGCACTGCACGTGGCCGACTTCTGGGTTTGTGGGCACATATAAGCTCTACTAGGGAGAAGCAGCAATATGCATTCACCTCTCTGTTTTCCGAAATTAATTGCCATTAATGAGAAACCATTTAAGCTATGTTTTTCCCAGTGGTACCCCGCCACTTTGGCCGTACAATTGACCTGACCCAAACAGTGAAAAGCTCAGCGAAGTGTAAGAACACGCACTTGGCCAATTAGCAGCAACAGGCAGGCCGAAGGTGGCGGCGGAAAAGGACCTCCTCCATTCGGCCGAACAATGAGATATCGATGAAGCGGCCGGAGGTGAGGGCGGGCACTCAACAAGTGCTCCAGCGCCTCCCCCTCGAAGTTTATGTATATAATAATTTTGCCAAGCCCTGACCGGGCTTTCAGTTCGGCCTGCCCCCAGCCGCCACCGAACACATCCTTTTAGCGCCCATTTCCGACCACTGCCACGTCCGGTCAGCACCGTGAGCAGCTCCTTGGGCAACAAAGGACTCATTAAATGTGCGCACGGACGTGAGGTCGGCTGAGCGGGGCAGGGTTCTAATAGAAGACAGCCCAGTTTATTTTTATCCGCTGTCTTGGCCTGCTCCATGTGTGGGCTTTCTTATTTGAGTTACTGTGCACTGAGCACACAGCGTGGGCAGGCAATAAAAATGGGTTACGTGTTGAATGATGTGAGCTCTTAGCCAGTCCCCCTGCCCCAGCCAAAAGTAGTACAGACGTGTGAGCTTGATGGCTTGAAGCTTCATTAGGTAAATGAGGTCGCACCAGGGGAGGGTTAGCTGCAAGCACAGGTTGAGCAGCTTGCCATTAGAACCTGAAATTGGTAGAAATCCGGAAGCGTAGCTATAAATGCTGGGTTTCTCTTAAAGTTTCAGAAAATCTATACTTTTCCATAACGAAAATAACTCAAACTGACTACCAAAGCTTAGTCATGTTCTGGGGGAAAAGGCATTTGTCAGTCAATTACTGCAGCAACTAAGAAATTGAGATGAATGGCCAGAGGTCGCAGCTCAGTCACAAAATGGCCGTCAAAGGCATTGATACTGCAATCCTGCTGTGACATCCCTCCCGGCAAAGCCACTCTGTGCGAGTCCAAGTCCATTAGAGAGTGCAGCAGGAAATAAATAAGCTCGAGCACAGCAGGCACGTGTCCGGTGCAAAGTCAAGGTCAATGCGCTTGTCTGACCGCCCGAAATTACTGCGGAAGATAGATAGATAGAGATACGAATACAGCTTCAGATACATACAGTATATAGATGTAGCCCCTGAACCAGTTAAAAATCAATAACAATTTGGTGTCATCCCTCTTCTTCCATTTTTCAGGCTGCATCCTTGCCGAGCTGTACACGGGCTTCCCACTCTTCCCCGGCGAGAACGAGGTGGAGCAGCTGGCCTGCATCATGGAGGTGCTGGGCCTGCCGCCCAAGGTGCTCATCTCGGTGGCCCGGCGGCGGCGCCTCTTCTTCGACTCCCGCGATGCCCCGCGCTGCATAACGAACACCAAGGGACGCAAGCGGACGCCGGGCAGCAAGTCGCTGGCCCAGATCCTGCACTGCCAGGACCGCTATTTCATCGACTTCCTGCAGCGCTGCCTGGAATGGGACCCCGCGGAACGGATGACGCCCGACGAGGCGGCCCACCATGAGTTCCTGCAGCCCTCCTCCTCCAGTCGCCACCGCAGCTGCCGCATGTCGAGCAGCTCGTCCAGCTCGGGCCTGAACAGCGTCTCCCAGAAGTCCTCCTGCTACAGCTTCGCAGAGGTGTCGCCGGGCAGCGGCGGCCCGGTGGTGGCCTCGATCACCAGCACCACGGCGGTGCACAGCGCGGCCATGGCCACCACCACCGCCAAGTCACGCCAGCAGCAGCCGCCGAGCCACGGCCACCATGGCCACGCCCAGTCGAACGGACACCTGCCGGACATCAAGCTGAGCGCCAGCGACAAGTACAACAGCATGCAGAAGGTGGCGGTGCGCTCGAAGATCGCGTCCAGCGTGTCCGACCTGGAGTCGGTGCAGCAGTACTCGCTGCACCGCATCTACGGCGGCGTGGGCAGCGGCAGCACCCACCACGTCTCGTCGGCGGCCACCAGGAAGCACCTGACCGGCAGCGGCAACGTGGGTGGTGTCGGCGGCGTGTCCTCGAAGTACGGCAGCTCGACGCTGGCGCACAACCACCACAATGTGACGCACCACAACGCGTCGACGGCCACGATTGCCACGGCTACGCACCACCACCACCACCACGGTGTGGGTGGGCAGCAGCAGCAGCAGTCCTCGGGGGGCGGCGCCACCATGGCCATGTCGCACTCCCAGTCCACCGGCGATGTCTCCGACAGGGCCATCTTTGGGCGGGCTTGACTCCGGGCCAGGCCCACCAAGCTGGAGCTGAAGAAGTGCAAGCTGGTCAACATGATGGACTTCTGGAGCTAGAAGTGGCGTCCGCAGCTGTCCGCACAGTCCGCACTGCGCTGATGTTAGGGAGCGGGAGGAGGAAAGGGAGACGGAGAAGAAGAAGGACTAGACTAGGGCTAGGCTGGGCTGCTCCTCGACCTCCTCGCGCCGATTTGTAGTTATTGTTATATAAGCTATATAGGAATTATATAGACGTGTGTGTATTGTACTGAATGCGAGCGCATTGCTGTTGCAACCCCTTGCTCCTGGTGATCCGTTTCCCACTCGAAGTAGTCGCCTCCGACTACGGAGACTCCTTCCTCGCAGCACTTTGCAGTATTCTCAG
The DNA here is from genome assembly GCA_008042635.1 of Drosophila nikananu. Lineage (NCBI taxonomy): Eukaryota > Metazoa > Arthropoda > Insecta > Diptera > Drosophilidae > Drosophila > Drosophila nikananu. The sequence continues at coordinate 2,113 of VNJV01001265.1, read as the reverse complement.
TTCCCCGAACCCCCAATTTATTTCGCTACTGCCATAGCTAAAGGTATTTCGCACCCGTATTGACCCCGAACCCCCAAGCCCCACCCCGAAAAGTATTCTCCTCCCTCCAGCTACCAGGGTGTTGCAGGACCTCCGGCGACACCCTGTCCTTGTATTCAAAACGACCTTCGAAGGCGAGAGTAAGGAAAACAAACATAAACAGAAGCCAGCTCAAAGGAACAAGAACCTAGATATAGTTATTAGATACGAAGGCATACACTGAACATAGTTGTAGACAACCTTTGTAACGACTCACCCAACGCATCCCACTCACCCTCAGAGATCCATACTTACACGTAGGCTAACGACTCAAATCTGTAACAATTTCGTACAGCTTCCATGTCTTTTGCAACAGTATCAAGGCTGTTATTAGTTACATATGCGAAGGCGAATGAATCTGCATCTTAACTGTAATTGTATTCGTAGTTTAAGCCATTGGAGATTCGATTGCCAACGTCAGACATCACACTGAAATATGCTAAGCCCCAGCGTCCACTCGCCCTTCAGTCTGCCAATGCAAGTGAAGTTCGAAGTGTGAAGGTAATGCAACCACATGCCCATCAACCACCCACGCGGAATACATGTCATAATTTAATGAAATCACCTATATTTACGAACTATATAATTCAATTAGACCTAGGGCGATATGGAGAAATAAACTACGGTCAATATCACAACCGAACAGAGTTAAAGCAACCCAATAACTGCAGCAAATGTTGTGCCCCAGAACCATGTATGTAAACCGTATTACTGGTGGCAGAGATAAATAGAGTTTTATTCAAATTAATGTTTGCGTATGGCGAAGGCAACAGGCCACACACTGTGTAGTAGGAACTTGAGCTGGGCGAGGACACTCGCCGAAGCTAGACTGTCATTTGAACGAAGTTTGTAACCTGTAATCCAGTAAGTTTAGATAACAATGTACACAAATTGCAATTTTTGCTCATGATATTTATTACATAGGACTACCATACCTAAGCCTATACATAAATATACACATGGCTGCGATCCCTTGGAGCTTCTTTCGTATTATTTATAACTTTTTCTTCTGCCACTCTTCGTAATTATGTCTCGGATACTTTCTTTATGTGTTTTATTGCGGGCTTTGAGAAAACAAAACAAAAGCGACAACAAATCCAATTGCTAAACTTGTTTTACAAAGTGTGTTCGAATTTAACGTTTAGTATTAAATTAAAAAAAAATAAACAAAAATGATAATTTTACCTATAATTACAGAATATACGTATAATATATATATCAATTTTAAATTAATGAAGCATATTAATTGTATAGAACAAGAAACCCACATGTAATCAATTACAATTAAAAGAATTACAAAAAAAATGAAATTATACTAGGTGTACCGGTATGAAATGAGCGTTTTTTTTTGTAAAGAAAACAATAATTAGTGACGGGAAAGTAAAAACATTTTATTCAAAGTACTGTCCATTGCTTTCTATACATTTTGACCACCTTTCTGGCAATTTGTGGATACCACGCCAGTAAAATTGTTCGTCCTTTAAAGAAAACCAATCAGACACCCAATTTTCGACCTCCTCGTAGGAATCAAAGTGCTGCTCAGCCAATGCGTGTCCCATCGATGAAAACAAATGGTAGTCTGAAGGAGCCAAGTCTGGTGAATACGGCGGGTGGGGTAGCAGCTCCCAGCCAAGTGCTTTGATAGTATCCTGAACCGGTTTTGCTTTGTGTGCAGGAGCATTGTCATGGAGCAAAATTACCTTGCCGTGTCTTCTGGCCCATTCTGGTCGTTTCTCGATCAATGCATGGTTCAAATCGATCATTTGTTGTCGGTAGCGAACAGTATTAACTGTTTCACCAGGTTTAAGGAGCTCGTNACCAGAAAGGTGCGGTGTACCACGAGCTCCTTAAACCTGGTGAAACAGTTAATACTGTTCGCTACCGACAACAAATGATCGATTTGAACCATGCATTGATCGAGAAACGACCAGAATGAGCCAGAAGACACGGCAAGGTAATTTTGCTCCATGACAATGCTCCTGCACACAAAGCAAAACCGGTTCAGGATACTATCAAAGCACTTGGCTGGGAGCTG